>CM070831.1:6765530-6998030 GCA_036326025.1 Chrosomus eos
TTATTTGCTGCTCAAGAAACATTTATTATTATTATACAGCCCAGACCTTTAACCACTGTGCAACAAGATCCCTATTCCTATACAGGAGGAATATATCATTGCTGAAATGCGATGTTGACTTCGTCCTCGCGGGAGATAACTCTTACCCAGCCGCGGTCCAGGTTGGTGTTGAGGTTTCCGTTGAGGACGGGTGGAGGACAGGCGGGCTGTGACACGGGTTGGGTGAAGCGGACTCGTCTCTGGCTGCTGTACTGCAGGGCCCAGTCCCACACCGGGGGGAAAGGCGGATCAACCGGCTCCTCTGGGCCGCCCATGGGCAATTCCCTCAGGCCGTTTACTGGGGTGTAGCTCTGGGGAAGATGCTGCAGGGAAAATGCAATACTTAACGATCAAAAGAGCATCTAATAAACAAAAAGAGTTAGGCTTTACTGTAGCAACTGTTTATAAACTGTTTTCTAACAGATTCCACTAACAGTTCAGTCCACTTTTTCTTTTTTTCCTCTCAAAATATAAAATATTAACTTTGATAAATACTGCATGTCTTTTTATTTACACTACTGTTCAAAAGTTGGAGGTCGGTGAAATCTTTTTTGAGAAGTCATCTCTTATGCTCACCAAAGCTGTGTTTATTTGATAAAAATGCATTAAAACCAGTAATATTGTGAAAATCCAAAAAAACTGTTTTTCTATTTAAATACATTTTGAAATGTAATTTATTCCTATGATTAAAACTGAATTTTCAGCATTATTACTCCAGTCTTCAATGTCACATGATCCTTCAGAAATAATTCTAATTTGCTGCTCAAGAAACATTTATTATTATTATCAATGTTAAAAAAAGTTGTGCTGCTCAATATTTTTGTGGAAATGGTCATTTTTTTCAGAATTCTTTGATGAATAGAAAGTTCCAAAGATCAGCATTTATTTGAAATTTGCAATGTTATACATTATCACTTTCTAAATAAAGTATTAATTTCATTCATAAAAACACGTATTCGCCCCAAACTTCTGAACGATAATGCATGTATTTGGTAATTAGCCATGCAAAAAAAGGATAATGTACAAACGTATGATGCCTTATTGTAAAATCAACACCTTAAGGGTGATGCAAGGCACAACAAGCAAAGATATGGCTGCATTTAATAGCTCTAATGTAGTTTTTTGACGTGTTGTGAAACTACCTGTGAGCGGCGACATCTCTCCCTCTGACTGTTGGCCAGCAGGCTGCTGAAGAGAGGAAGATGCACGCTGTCATGCAGAGCCAGCAGGTAGTCTTCAGTGAGCTGGAAGCGTGCGGGATACTGCGCCCACAGCTGCCACACACAGTCCAGAAACAGCAGGAACACAGGCGCCTGCCGGAGGCCAAAAGTACAGCATTGAAAACATTTACAGATGATATTTCAAATCCAGTTTGAATTGAGCTGAGCATTTATTTCAGAAATGACAAAAGGTTCAGCTAAAACAGCCCATTTAAGCATCATATGTGCTCACAACCTCAAAATCACTGTAAAACTTTACGGTAACACTTTACAAATTTCATAAGTTTGAACCTAACTAACAACGAGCAATATATTCATTACAGTGTTTAATATTAACCGTTTAATCCCACCGGTCACAATTGTGACAGCAACTTTTTTCTTATTTCTGGGAGCTCTAAAAATGTTGTTATTGACTTTGGGCAAGAAATTCAACTTTTAAATGAAAAAATAGATCGTCTTGATTAAAATCCATTAATGTCATGTGACTAGTGTGAAAGGTCACATGACCAGATCAGTTTACTTCTTGCTTGCACATCTGGAAGAAGATGTCTTCCTCAGACTACTACAAAAAGTAGTATGTAAAACATCTTAATTAACCGATAGAACTATCATATTTTGTACATATATTCTTTAAAGGGTCTACTACTGATATATTTTGAGAATTATACTCCTGCATATATATTTTGTTCGTAAGACGTGTAAATTTGTTAACGGTCACAATTGTGACCGGTAGTATAACACAGTAACAGTACTTCAATTGAAAACACAGGTTTTGGCTTTTAATCCCTCACTGAACGTAAGCCACACCTGTGAGGTGGATGGATTATCTCTTCAAAGGAGAAGTGCTCACTAACACTTGTTTAGACCGATTTGTGAACAATATTTTAGAGAAATAGGCCTTTTGTGTACATAGAAAAAGTCTTAGATCTTTGAGTTCAGCTCATGATAAATGGGGGCAAAAACGAAAGTGTTGCGTTTATAATTTTCTTCAGTGTAGTTATCAGTATCCCAGAAACTATCAATGTGTTGGACCTTCTAGAGATATGTGACAACCCCCCACCCCCCCCATCCCCCACCCAAATTGAAAGTGTCTGTGATAGTGAAGGCTCAGATAGGGAGTACCAGGGTGAAATGGCCCATTTGCCAGGTATTGAATGGCGATGCAGAAGTGAAATATTTGGAGGATTAGGCAGATGTTCATGAGAACCAATTGGTGTGCCCCACACATGACCCCAAACAACCCAACAACCCTTTCTACAACGTACGGCCCATCTTCAGTGCACTGAATGAACATGCATCTCCCTGAAACTGGCCTAGGACAGGGCCCAAGTGTAGTCATGGTCTAGCCCATAGGGGTCTAGCCGAACAAGCAGAAGTTCCTCCAGGGTGTAACTTTGTACATGACAACCTTTTCACCTCACTAAGCCTCCTTCATGAAATGAAAAAACGAGGTATTGGATGTCTTGGAATGTATTGTGTAAATAGATCTAATTGAAGAATTTGTATTAATTCTGACTATGGCGTTTCCCACCGGTCACTATTGTGACCGAGTTTAAAACCTATTTTTTCACTAACTTAACCAACATAAAATCAAAAAGGGCATAATGTTTGAGTGTTAGGGAGGTCTAAGGAGTAAAATGCATGTACTCAAATTGCAAGAAAAAATTTGGGATTAAACGGGTTAACTAAGATTAATAGATGCGGTAGAAGTATTGTTCATTCTTAGTTCATGTTAACTAAGTTAGATAACTAATGAACCTTATTGTAAAGTGTTAAGGTTTAATTTGTTAAAGTCGGAATGATGAAACAGAAGTTGCGATAATCTGTTCTTCCCTATTGTGACGTATATCTGAGTGAAACGGCTTCTCAAACAAGAAAAAAAATATAGGGCGGGACTTGATTTTGTGGAATTGGTTTAATGGTTGAGGTTTGCTATTGGTGGATCTCATGTGAGTGACAGGTTGCCCCTCCCTCGTGCCAGTAAACACGTCATCAGAGAACCAAAACCTTCTTCCAAAAACATTAAAAAAATCTTACCAACACATTTTTGAAGGGTTGTCAACATAATATCGCACTGTTATAAGAATAGTCTTCAATAGAACCTGTTTTCTTCCTCTCTTTCTTTTACCTCCTCTTTATCACTTTCACGGTGGCAGTTGATCCGGCTGAGGAATTTGTGTCCGGCCGTGATCCATTCTTTCTGAACCAGGCTCTGGAATCCAGCCAGAGTCCTGCAGTGAGGGTCACACATCACCTGCACCAGACTGCAGACCACACAGTTCATGTCTCGATCCTCCGGCTCTGAGAGGAAACAGAGCAAACACATCATCTGATGATCTGCAACTCACTCCAGTTTATGAGGGGGTTTCATCGCCCTCTGGTGGAGGTTTCTCAGTGTCTCTGCTCAGCACACATGTGGTGAACAGGCTTTTACAGTGATAGATGGGTGGGACAGCCTCATCTGAGAAACTCATTCCTGAAGTTATTCACTGGTTGTCAAGACACACAGAATATTGATGTTTATTGGAGGGCGGCCGCGGGTCACGTGGAGAAAAACAAACGATTTAGAGGACTGTAAAATGAGAATTTAAAGACTTGAAGGGCACTGCCAGATATCGCTGTTTGATGGTTTATGGGTTAGGAAAAAGAATAAATCACAACAGTGGGGTATGCTTTAACTTCTGCTAAGAGTGTGTCGTTAAAAAGAGATGAAATCCTATTGTTACAAACTGCAATCTTACTTGGTTTGTGATATTATTTCTAAAGATTTTTAGAAATGCACTTAGGGATCAGATTTCAAGTAGCATCAAAACTGTCTTTGGGAAATTTGCAATTGATTGCATTATGAAAAATGAAAATATACAGATTATAGACAGTAGTACATTTGCTAGTATACTCAAACTAGCGGTTATGGTAAGGGACGTGGCAGACCAAATCACAAGACACCAGTCCAGCCGACCAATCAGAGCACACTGCACTTTTCAGAAGGAGGGGCTTCATAGAGACAGGAACTAAACAGAGTGTTACTGACAGACTGGGGAGAGAGGTGCTGCAACAATGGAGAATATGTGAAAAATAATGTGTTTTGAACATTCAATGAAAACCTATTCTAGTAGAGCCCAATAACAAAATCAAGACTTTGAAAAAAGGGCATAATATGGCACTTTTAAACAGTAGCGCACACTCGAAGGCTATAATTTTTTCTGTTTTCAACACAAATTGGATTTCGCTGTATGCGTGTGAACAGTATAAAAACACACATGAATCATTGTATGCTAGTGGGGTGCAAAGTTCAGAGTCAGGTCAGATGGCCGTTAATGATCAGTGTGACCAACCTTGGAGAACAACAGTCATGTGACCTCCTCTTAGCAAACAAGCGACCTCTGCGGCTTTTCTCAGACAGCACCTGTGGAGACACAATCATATCAAACACAGCTGGGTAAAGCATACAGACAGCGTGATTCACTGATAAAGGCAACATCAATAGCATTGCACTGGAAAGTTCAAATTTAGTGCATTGCATTGTGGGATGCAGTAGTATGCTCTTTTACATACTGCACATTTTAGCAAATGCAGTGTAGGTATTTCAGGTATTTTATGCATAGGCCTTCTAACTCGATCCAATGGCGGTATTCGATTAGAGGTGAAGGTCTCACGCATGTTCCGTCTTTTCTCATGGCAAAGAGATTTTTAATTAAATGCAATACATTTTATCTTATATATTAACTCGTTTCATCTGACTCCATAAAATGAAAAGGTTTTTCAATGATATCTGTGCATCATTAAATATACGTTAATGTTTGACTATTCCTTTTAACTCCAATGAAAATAAAGTCAAAGTCTGTTAGAATAATCAAATATAACAATTTATTATGTCAGGTAAATGTATTATTACAACTCCATAATCAATTGAAAGATAATCAATGCAAACCATCAAATGTTCTAGAACAAAGAGGAAAATCCTTTACCCGACATTAGAAGGCTACATGAGGTTTAGAGAGTCGGCTCTCTCAACCTCATGGGCTCGTTTCTGAGATACAGAAAAGGCCCCGATCTTCTAGCTGCATTTCCTTATATACCCAGACCTCATTTCATATGTAAACAAGAGTTCACAGTGGAAATTTACTGTGTTTCCCCCCGCCCAGACTTACTGGGGGCAGAAGTTGACCATTTGTTAACAGTGGTACTTTGCATTCATGAATTTACACCTTTTGGGAGTAGAACCATAGAGACCACATTCCTTTGTGTGCCAGATATCCCTAAACTCTTAAAAACCTTATTTCCTTTTGTTTTACTTATTTGGAAATGAGACATTATTACCAGGCACCCTGAGACCTTTAAAATGATACTAAACAATAATCATTCACATTAAACCCATATAAATTATTGTGTAAGTGTGGGCGATCTCTGTAAGAGTGGGGGATGTGGGGAAGGAGTGTATGTCGTTTCTTTCAGTCTTACAGACGAGCTTCACAAGACGCATGTCCATAGTATAAATACTATATGGTGCAGAAAAAGTGATAGTAGTATACTAGTCAGAACAACCACTGTCATGAATAGATGAGAGAACATTTCTTCATGATACACATGCACATACATATATACCTGGTATAGTCGAGCCAGCGAGTGCTTTCAAGTGTGGAGAGCCACTTGTCATCAGGTACCGATACAGATGATGAAATATCTGGGGGCAGAGAGAAAAAAAAATACTTTTTATTGACCGACACATTGAAAAACTTACCAACAACAATACTGGTCAATGGCTAATATAAATATAATTACATTTTATGATGCATTTTTTATTTATTTATCAAACAAGTCCAACAAAACAAAAATGCAACAAGTGTGGCTAATAAATAAACATAAATAATAAATATAAATTAAAAAAGCACATTTTACATAATAAAATTTAATTATATCAAAGAAATCCAACAAAACAAAAACACAACAAATGTGGCTAATAAATAAATAGAAATATAAACTGCACAATTCACATATCAAAATTTCATTATAGTAAACAACACGTACATAAAAATAAAAAAAAACTCTTATTTAGTGAGATAATTCGGAATTGAAAACTGGGCAAAACAAAAACGAAAAAACATTTTAACTCAAGGGGCAACTACAATCTCTGAACATTTTGCCATCTTTCTTGCACAGTCTATGCCGATAATCTCACAATCTATGTCAATATCAGTCTATCACACCGACTCTGAACCAACTGGAATTTTCCAGCATTCTATGGTATCATGAAAACTGACAATGCAAAAATGCAGCGCACTCCAGAAAAATGTGGAGAAACCAAAACTGTGGTGGGATTGTGCAAACTGCTCTTTGAACTCGCAGCACTATGAAGAATGCTGCAGGCCAGTGTGGGTTCAACCACAGAAGGACAGAATGTGAAGCCAGACAAAACAATACGCCTGTATCGCTGTAAGACTAAAATTTATCTTTTCAAACAATAGAAGCTCTTGACCTTTGTACAAAAAATCTTCAGATCCCCACCCAAGTCTCAAAACAGCTGTTGCGCAAAGTCACAACATTTAACCACAAAGGATGAAAGGCATTTTTAGAAAGAGTGAATAAATCTCAGTTTGGAACAACATAGTGACTAAATGAAGGAATTTTCACAATGGGGCGAATTATTTCTTTAAAAGAGGTCATATTATGCCCTTTTACAAAGTCTGGATTTTGTTTTTGGAGTCTGCTAGAATAAGTTTTAATGCTTGAATGTTCAAACACATTATTTTTGACATATTCTCCAGTTGCAGGTCCTCTCTTCCCAGTCTGTCAGTAACACTCGGTTTAGTTCCTGTCTCTATGAAGCCCCTCCTTAAGAAAAGCGCAATGGTTGGCTGGACCAGTGTGTTGTGATTGGTCAACAGCCTCGAGTGTGTATGGGAAATATCACACCCCTTACCATAACCGCGAGTTTCAACACACTACTAACTAATTCAACCAGTCCTCGCCCCTTTTTTTGTGTAAGCCTAATTTAAATGAGGAATATTATGACGTGTTCTTTCCCTGGAAGAAAACTCAAAGACTACAATCGAGTTCAGAAAGAGTGACACTGATATACAGAATAACTCCCTTTAGAGTGGCTTTGTGACATTGCAGACCTTTTTTAAATGCTCAAACAGCAACATTACACACTAAAGAAAGTTGAACATGTTAAAAAAGCATAATAGGACCTCTTTAAAATACCCTATTTTGGATGTTGATGTGCTTTTGCACCCATCGAGCTTGCCTAGCCAGCATCACCAAGTTGGAAAAGCAACAACTAGCCTGGAAATTTAAGCTGGCCTTTGCACCAGTGTATCATCAGTTCATCAAAAATCATCTAAAAGTTCTGACCGCCCAGACAAAGAGTCCGGAGTCTCGTGTGAGCCAGCTGGATATCTGCAGGTGACGGCATTTCTTCTCCCAGATCCACAATCACACACAGCTGCTGACCGCCAAAGAGCACCGACTCCAGGTTCCTGAGGATCACAGACAACGGCTCTGTTCAGCGATGGATGCTTCACTGCTGCTAAGGGATGTCTAAGTTATCTAGAAATGCTGAAAAACCTGATGTCATCCTTCTCATGGTAGATGTTATTTTGGAAGCTGGACATTCGTAGTAAGTCGCTGCCACGTGGATGTCTCCAGCACCATCGCTGAGGGGAGTTCAATTATTTATTATAAATGATAAAACATGCTTCAATATATACATTCAGTAGACCAAACTGTCCCATAATAAACAGCTCACTCTGAAGATGAATATAATCGCACACAACACTATCGTATTACTTCATAAGACTTAAAGGAATAGTTCACCCAAAAATGATCCCAGGTGTATATGAATTTCTTCCTTCAGCCGAACACATAATATCCTGGCTCTTCCCAGCGTTTTAATAGCGTCCAAGTTTTTGAAGCTCTAAAAAGTGCATCCACCCATCATAAAAGTAATCCATGTATTATTCAAGTCACTGGGTTAATAAATGCCTTCTGAAGCCGTATATGCGTTCATAAGAGAGTCGAGATCTGGTGGAAGGGTGACCTCTGACCCGAAGTATGAAGTAGGCGTAGCATAAGCTCAGGTGAGAACAGACTTTTATTTTCTTACAAAAACGCATCACTTCGTTTCAGAAGGCATTTATTAACCCACTGAAGTTGTATAGTAAAGAGTACTTTTATGATGGAGGGATGCACTTTTTGGAGCGTCAACAACTCAGGATATTATTTAATATATAACTCTTGATTGTGTTTGCTCAAAGAAGAAAATTGTATATGCCTAGGTTTGCTTGAAGGCGACTGAATTATGGGATAATTTTTGGGTGAACTATTCCTTTAAAGTCATATGTGTTATTTATGGTGATTTTATGTATTTTCTGAAGCTTGACAAGACTCTTTATGAACTGTCAATGTACAGAAAAGAGGTTTGTAAAAATGTCTTCAAACATTCCCTTTTTTTCATAGAAAAAATAGCATGCACTTTGGGAACAACATGAGGATGGGTACATGATGACAATTTTAATTTTTGGATAACTATTACTTTAAGGACAACACGAAACATCATTCACAAGACTTTACTTTTGCAATGTGACACATTTTAAGTGAAACAATGTTCTGTGAGAAATGTTGGGAAGGAATTGATTTTATCCTTATGTTTATATAATTTTGCCTTGCTCTGCAGCCTCGGTAGAAAGTATTTACATTTTGATTATGATAACAATACAAAGTATTATGAAAACAAAAGTTAGGAACATTCCATTTTGGAACATTCATTCGAATACGTAAATAGTGATTTTATCCTTATACATGTCATATTTAATTTCATGTTGTGTTTAAAAGGGTTGGTGTTTTGTCAAGGCATGTCAGCATGAACTCACTGGGATGCGTCCCTCATTGAAGTGGGCAAATGTTTTCTTGAGCTCTGTGTCTAGGACCCTCTGAGGAACCACATTGAATCTGGGCAGACTGGAAGAACACAGAAGGAAAAAAATGTTAGCAGTTTCCACATGTGATTATGATTTGATATGCTTGTGAAAACATGATATTATGTGGTGAGCTCACTGTACTTGCAGGCACAAATAGATAGACTTAAGTTTTTACACTAGAAGATTTTTTAAATGTTTCTGAAGAAGTCTCATCAGGACTGCATTTATCTGGTCAAAAACACAGTAAAAATGTGAAATATTTTTACAATTTAAAATAACTGTTTTCTATCTGAATATATTTTAAAATGTAATTTATTCCTGTGATCAAAGCTGAATTTTAGCATCATTACTCCAGTCTTCAGTGTCACATGATCCTTCAGAAATCATTCTAATATACTAAATTTGCTGCTTATGAAACATTTATTATTATTATTATCAATGTTGAAAACAGTTGTTTGAGTTTGTTTCAGGATTTGATATATAGAAAGTTCAAAAGAACAGCAACTTGAAATAGAAATCATTTGTAACATTATAAATGTCTTTACAGTCAATTCTGGTTTATTTAATGCATCCTCGCTCAATAAAAAGAAGTATTCATTTCTTTACAAGAAATAAATGACCCCAAACTTGAACTTAAAAGTGTATAACACATTTGGATAAGCATAATATGCAACTACAGTACATAGTAGTCATACACACCCTACAAAGTTCAATTAAACCATCAAGATATAAGGGGAAATAGTTTAAAAATATTTAAATAGGAGTGATGAACAAAACACTAAAATTGGTTAGGGTATTTATCTGAACAAATTATTTGGCAAGTGCAGCTACAGGTTATATTTTCATGCAGAAAAAAGGACATAGCATACATACACTGACTACAACATAATCCGTTATTAATATATCATCGGCCCACTCTTGTTTTTTCACTTGTTAATAATTTATTTGTATGACAGTCTGGCCAAAATTATGTCAGCACAATTTGACATGTTTCATTAATTTACAAATAATTAAAATTAAAATTGACTCCAAGCACAACTACGCAATATGTGTACAAAATCATGAACACATTTTTATAATTAATAAAATAGGGTGAAGATCACTTTTGGCCCATATGGTACATGTAGCTGTTATATAACTTTACTACTTTGCATATAAAAAATCGGAAAGTGTGCCATGTTGTTCAAAAGATAACTATTATTATTTAGCTTTTTCTATCCAATTTGTGTAAATTCTCTCTGCATACTACAAAAATGGTAGGAGAACACACCCAAGGCTATTCCTCAGAGAGTATGTGTCAGAACAGCATTTCACAGTAACCTGTTATGGTACACAGAACATCAGTCGTGTCTAAAAAGTCAAGTCATGACCTATGGTGTCCTAAAACTACATCAGGTGACCTATGGTGTCCTCAAACTCCATCAGGTGACCTAATGGAGAAAAAAAACCTTGGGAGAACCCAGGCTCAGTCGGGGGCCAGTTCTCCTCAGGCATTTATGAACTAGAGGCCGGATTTACAGTAACTGTAAGATAAAAAAATTATATGAATGCCTGGCTGAAGAGATGCGTCTTTAGTCTAGTTTTAAACTGGGAGAGCGAGTCTGAGCAACGAACAATATCAGGAAGGCTATTCCAGAGCTTCGGAGCTAAATGTGAAAATGCTCTGCCTCCTTTGGTGGATCTGGATATCCTAGGAATGACCAGAAGCCTCGAACTTAGTGATCTTAAAGAGCGCGATCGATTGTAGGGCGATAGAAGATCCGTTAAAAAGACTGGAGCTTAACCATTTAGAGCTTTATAAGTCAGTAGCAATACCTTGTAATTAATACGGAACTTTATAGGTAACCAATGAAGTGATGATAAAATGGTGTTATATGATCATATTTTCTTGATCTAGTAAGAACTCTAGCGGCTGCATTTTGGACTAACTGTAGCTTGTTTATTGAAGATGCAGGACAACCAGCTAATAAAGCATTACAGTAATCTAGTCTCGAGGTCATGAATGCACAAACTAACTTTTCTGCATCAGAAACTGATAGCATATTACGTAGCTTTGCAATGTTTCTAAGGTGGAAAAAGGCTGTTTTTGTAACATATGAAATATGTTTTATTTCAGGTTGCAAGAGACAGGTTGCAGTCTAATATAACACCCAGGTCTTTTACTAGAGGTTAAAGTAACAGGGCATCCTACTATGTTTTAATTGTGTTGTGCGAGGTTTTGCGAACCGATAAGTAGTACATCTGTCTTGTCTGGATTTAATAAAAGAAAATTACGCGTCATCCAATCTTTTATATCTTTAACACAATCTGTCAATTTGGATAATTTAGCGTATTCATCCGGCCGTGATGAAATATATATCTGAGTGTCATCAGCATAACAATGGAAACTAATTCCATGTTTCCTTATAATATTTCCAAGTGGCAGCATATATATTGAGAATAATAGAGGGCCTAACACCGATCCCTGCAGCACTCCATAGTTTACTGAAGTTATGATAGATTTTTTCTCCATTTAAATAGACAAAATGGTAGCGGTCAGATAAGTATGATCTGAACCAGCTTAATGCTTGTCCTTGAACACCAGTGTAATTTTGTAGTCGATCTAAGAGTATTTTGTGATCTATAGTATCGAACGCAGCACTAAGATCAAGTAAAACTAGTATTGAGATACAGCCTTGGTAGAAAAATAAAAGCAGAAAACACCCTCTAATATCAATCCTAAACGGAGCACAGGAGGTCTGAAAGCGGATCTCTACCTGGTGGACATCTCGAAGCGGTCATTGACAGAGCTGACCCTCCAGCCCGTGGCACCTGTCCTCTCCAGCTCCTGCTCCCAACCCAACAAACTCTCCAACCAGTTCATGGCAGGGTCACGCCGCCGGTTGCTTAGAAACTGCTTCATTTCTACAGACAGCATAGAGAGGCATTCAACGTTTGGATTGGTTACAAGATCCGGATTATGTGCAAAACCTCCCGAGAGCTGCAAACTCAATTTGCTTGCTGGAGAGCAATGAACATGAACTGACTACAAACAAACCTTGACAAGGTTGAAAAAGGGCTAGAAGGTGACCCGTTTCAGATTACTTTCCATTATTCATCTGGTCGACGGTCACTTTCCTTCTCAGAGATGTGGCTTGGCTCACATTTCCTTCTATGATTCGTTTAAATATCAAATATGCGTGGGTCACACAGCTAGGACTGGGCGAAAACTATTATTTTTCAGAATTATTCAGCTTTTTGAAAATATAAATCCCAATATTTATGTATTTGCTCTAAAATCGCTTGAAAAAAATTAATGGATTTTTTTAAATAACCATAATTTCAGCCATTATAGCGAAGTAGATTCAAAATGTTTCATGCAATACAATAATACATTTAGTTATAAGAAATAAATCAAAGAATGTTTTCCACACTGATTTTCACTAAATGATAAGAAAAGAAAAGACTCATTTCCATTTATATTCATCTGTATAATAATACTTAATAAACAGCAATAATGAGCTACATTTTATTTACTAAGACTTTTTATTCATACGCATAGATATACTTTTATTAATACAATTTTGCTCACTCCTATAATACAGATCTGAAACTCATTTCCTCTCTTGCTGATGCTTCAAAACCTGACAAAAACTACTGAAATGAACAAGGAATTCCGTAAAAAGCAGTTTTATTCTCAATTTATAAGTCAAAGACATCTGTTAATGAGCATCAACTGGAATAGGTCACATTTAAATTTACTATGTAATGTAAAAAGATCATATTCACATTTTTTTCTAAATTATAATCATTGCAAAACCCTCAGGGAACATACTGCAGATAAGCAAAAAATATATATCTATAACTTTATCTATAAACACAGGATTTTCTCTCCTTGTGCGCTTTCATCTGTTGTGTCATAGTGGCAGTTTGCATTGATTATTAATAACTCACCAATACTACCCAAAGCAGCATTTTGGAAGGAGATGATGGTCCCAGGTTTCAGTGGCTGGTAGGTCTTAGCAATGCTATACGTAATCTGAAAGCAAGTTAAAGTAGTATGGAAGTCATTCGTTTGTTGATCTACATAAAAAAACATACTCTACGCAAGTATGCACTGTAAACTCAAATACTAAGGTTAGCAGTCAGCCAATCAAAAGCAGCCATGTGTTCTAATATTTTTTTTTACTTTATATTTTAAATAAAAATCATAATTGTCATTTTAAAATGTCAATCTTTATATACATTTATATATATATATCAGAGTGATATAAAATTAATTTAATTTAATTTGAAACTATTTTGTCTATGTATTTTTCCTTTTTGGCTCTTAAAAGCATGAAATGGAAAAACTCCCATCTGCATTTGCACATTCGGGTAAAGCACAGTATCATTTTCACAGTATCATCAAAGTTTAAAACAGTTGCTTTTATTTATACAGCATTTATATTGATCTTATAACATTATAAATGGTTTACTGTCACTTTTAATCAGATTAATGCATCCTTGCTGAATAAAAGTGTTAAATCTTAATGGCCCCAAACTTTGATGATACTGTGAAGATGATACTGTGCTTTACCCGAATGTGCAAATGCAGATGGGAGTTTTTCCATTTCATGCTTTTAAGAGCCCAAAAGGAAAAATACATAGGCAAAATAGTTTTAAACTGTAATAATGTAATAACATTATTACAGTTTAAAAATGTTTCTCAATATAACTGTTTTTACTGTATTTTTGATCAATAAATGCAGCCTTGGTGAGCATAAGAGACTACTTCAAAAAAACTTTTTAAAATCGTACCGACCCCAAACATTTTTAACAGTATTGTATGTCTAGCCTTACAGCTTTTCTTATTTGAGGACAAACCTCCACAGCTTGAGTATCAGGTGTGAGTCTGTCGAACAGAAAGCAGAGCACACGCAGGTCTCGGCAGTACAACACCAGCTCCTCCGGGGTGAACTTCAGGGAGCAGGTAGGGGTCACGAGCTTGGTGCGAGACGGTCCCACTACAACAGACAATTCTATGTATTAGGGGTTGCACAGATTAGTCAACTATTCATCTTTAATGCTCTGCCAATGATGCGTTAAGCCTGACGTCGCTGATCATGGCCTATAGCGGGCGCAAGGATAAGAAATCTTTGAAGTCCACTTTTACACTCAGTTAAAATTACAAATAAATGCATACTCCGAGAGCACTCCTCAATATATGATTGATTAAACCATCTAGATGCTCAAAATTGAACAAGTGAATGCACGTTTTAAACAGCTTATTGTACACATCATTTAATCATCGTTCTAAACCAATGCGCTGCTGCATTGTAACGCGCACACACACACAGACAGTAGCGCAAAGATCGCACGCTCACAGAAACATTCAGTAACTTACTATCAACACCACTGTTCTGTGATTTATCAATAAAATAGCTTATGCACTGAAAAGTTCTAGCCTATATTTCTTAGTAACTAAAACCCACAGCTTCAGGATTATTTGTTCATTAATGACATCATCAGCGAATAGTCGACGACGACTCGAGTTTAAATCACATAAATGTTGACTTAAAAATATCTGAAGTCGTTCAACCCCTAAAATGTATTAAAACATTGGGTTAAAATGTGACTTAAGGCTGATTTATACTTCTGCGCCGGACCTAAGCCGGAGCCTCTACGCTATACACTACGCTTGGTTTTCATTTATACTTCCGTGTCGTTGTCCGCGTTGACGCGCAATTACACATGCAGAGGGAACATGAGAAATCCGAGGGAGGGGTTCTAGCAGACCAATCACAGCGCTTGCGTTTGCATAGAATTGACGCGTTTTTACGTTTTTGGAGAGGTGCACGTCAGGGTACACCGAAGGGTACGCGCGCTACACACACACAGCCTACGACGTAGCTACGGCGTGAGTTCGACGCAGAAGTATAAATTGGGCTTTAGATATGTTCTTGACAGGTCATATGAAGACCGAATGACCGACCAATCGTCTATCATCTATCTATCTATCTATCTATCTATCTATCTATCTATCTATCTATCTATCTATCTATCTATCTATCTATCTATCTATCTATCTATCTATCTATCTATCTATCTATCTATCTATCTATCTATCTATCTATCTATCTATCTATCTATCTTATCTGTAAAGATTGCCTCACCTGCCACAACTTTGTCAATCGAGGCGAGAGCTACGTCATGATCTCCTAGCAGCACGGGATCTGCATTATCCTAGGAGAAAACAAGGAGAAAAAGAAGCCATCAAGACAAATATGTCTGCCGAGGATGTAACACTAGACTGCCAGAGACTCTATAAACGGCAAAAAAGCACTTCACAGTTCACAGTAAGGCTCAACTTTACACGAAAACCAGAGAAGTGCCTGGATTCTCATTCCGGAAACATCTCAGCAATCTGTGGCACTCACGTCAGGTTTCTGGCTGTCCTGAGGCACGAAGGCTACTCTGAAATGAGTGCAGAACAGAGTCCCAGACAGCCAGCCGCCTCCTTCCTTAGCCGACAGCTTCTTCCTCACCAGGACGGCCCGCTGCAACACACACTCTCCTGAAGACCAACACAAATCACACACATGATGAAAACTGGTAGCTTGGAGTCATCTATACTGCTTAAAGTTTACTATAGCAACAGAAAAATGTGTGACTAAAATGTGGAAATAAAATGACACAAACATCTGGTTTTTAATTCAAAGACAATCTTTAAAAGCTCTGTAGGCCACATAAAGGATATGTGGCATTTCAGAAATAGTTTGAGGGAAATTATGAGTGTTGACATAAAACTCACACAAAACTAAAAAATAAGACATAGGACTGAAGTTTAATGCTGCAGAGCCTCTTAAAGCCATCAGAGTCAGGCATGAACACACTCTCAACACGTGAAATGAGTCGGGTTGCTCTTATTGCTCTTGTGGTCACTTTGCAAAGGCGAGTTCCTTAATTTTATGACTCTCAAGGGTGCGTTGGACCGCAAAAATCATTCCTGAGGCATCATGGGTGCAGATGTCAGAGAGAACAGGACGGAAGCAGAGAGATCAGACCGTCACGGTGATTACTCGACTATTAGAGAAACAGAGCGCTTAGGCTTACAACGGTTTCATTGTTGTTATTTTTAACTAAATCTAAAACTATTAAAAATGGCCATATCAATTTTGAAATTATTTAAATAACTAGCTATATAGAAAATATTTAAAAGAAAATGTAAAAATAATAAAAATGCCCAAAATCACAACAAATTTACTAAAATGGAACTAAAATTAAAACAATTGAAAATCTAAAATAAAAGTATTATACTTTGTTTATATAGTTTCAATCAAATTAAATTAATCAAATTAATTTCAGTTTCAGATTTGCTACATGTTCATTTGAACCACAATCAAACTTCATCTGTTTTTGTCAGCATTTGTTTTCCATTACCCTTCACTTTCAGGCAAGAGTGGCGTACGCTACACCAGCCATGCTGATCATACCTCTCAGATTCATATCAGCCGGATTTCTTTTTTCAAGGTTTTAGGCTACCATATGACGTCACGCGAATGAGGAACATTAAACATGGCCACATCTCACATTCCTAGTTATAAAAGAGCGAACATTTATCTTATCATTTCAAAAGCTTTTACTTAAAAGATTGCCGGCAAGGGTTTACCAGTAGGACTGGGTTACAGTGACTTTAAACCAGTAAGATCAAGACGACCTTTTTTATAGAAAAGCAAAATGTCCCTACTTCACATAATTACCTCACAGTCCTGGGCTCTTAAACAGCAAAAACATAAAGTAAAAACAAAGTCAAAACTAAATAATAAAAATATATAAAAAATAATAATAAAAATAAATTAATAATAAATGAAAAAAGTTATAAATTAATAAATACACAAATAAAATAAATTAATAATAAATAATAATAAATTAAATAAATAAATAAGTAATACATTAAATGGGTAGAACATACAAATACATAAGTAATAAACTAAAAATAAGTAATGTATTAATAAACAAATACAAATTAACAATAAATAAATAAAAATTTAATAAATGTGTATGTAAAAAAATACACAAATAAAAATAAATAATAAAAAATTAAATAAAGAAATAAATAAATAAGTAATACATTAAATGGGTAGAACATAAGTAATAAACTAAAAATAAATAAGTAATGTATTAATAAACAAATACAAATTAACAAAATTAAATAAATACATATATACGTGGTATGCTAATAGTTTAGCCAATAACAAAACTTCTCTGCCTGTTAGAATTTTATGAAACCAATTTTGAGCTGGTTTGCTGCTAGAACTCAGAACTTACTGGGGTTTTGTCCCAGTTACAGCAATAAACCACAAAGTCAAATAAAAAAAATACACTAACGCAGCTAAATAATACCATCTGCTGTAGAAACTGCCAAAAAACTAATTCATTTCGTTTCACCCACCCTACAACACAAAGAACAACACACTAACTCTATATAAACAATTAAACAGTATCTCATGGGCTGTGTTTAAAATTGCATACTACAATACTACCCGTACTATTTTTTACAATAGCCATTCTCTAAATTAAACATAACAAGGTCACATTACAACATTGCCGCAGACTACATGTTTGGATAATTTATCATTGCATTACCTATATATATCTTTTTAAATAGCAGTCAACAGTATATACAGTATAATCTACTCTTTCAAAACTCTCCAAGCCGTTCACCCCCCGGGACCGATTCAGTTTCCTCTGTCCTGCGTTGGGTTATCAGAAATCGTGTGGATGGAGGTCGAGACTTACACTCGACCGCGTGTGTGTCCACGGGATCTGTGATGTGAGCCCTTCGACTCCAAATGGTTAATCTGTGGTTTGTGCGCTCATATTCAAACCACAGTGGATGGATGACACTTGTGATATCTATAAGCTTAGACCTCTAATTCAAATGAATGAGGATCCCATAACAAAGGAGTAGTCATGACATGTGCTGCTTCAGACTGGTGTTCAACCAAGAAGATCATCTATACTGTCAATACTGCCTATATTTTACTACTGTATCTACTGTATTTATGTCTGTATTGTACTAGTATATACATTACCACTCAAAAGTTTAAAAGTTTTTGAAAGAAGTCTCACCAAGGCTGAAAATATTTGGTCAAAAAAACAGTAAAAACTGTTTATATTGTGAAATATGATAACACTGTAAGATAACTGTTTTCTGTTAATATATTGTCATATATAATATATATAAAAAAATGTCATTTATTCCCGTCGGAACCATATGGGTGGGACAAGACAAGACCCACCCACTTTTTAAGACCAATGATATTGGACCCACTCACTTCTACTGTCTCTAATTCAGCGCATATGTCTGTTCATTTTTCAGAGCGCCGTCAGTCAAATCCACTCCACTTGAGAAAAGCCCTAAAAAAGTTCGGGAACACCGCTAATCTACTCCAGTAAAAAAATTCTGGAGGATGACCCACCCACATTTTTTTTGCTTATACGACGGCCATGTTTATTCCTGTGATGGCAAAGAATTTTGAGTGTCACATGATCCTTCAGAAATCATTCTAATATGCTGATTTGCTGCAGTCTTATTATTATCAATATTGAAAACAGTTGTGCTGCTTAATATTTTTGTGGAAACAGTGACACATTTTACTCGTTTTAATTTCAAATATAAATATTTTGTAAGTTTATAAATGTCTTTACTGCCACTTTTGATCATTTTAATGCATTCTTGCTGAATACAAATATTAATAAAAAATAGTTCTGACCCTAAATATTTGAAATGTAACATTTGAACTGTTCAAAATGAAAACATAAAAGTAATGTGACACTATATGTTTGACAAATTAATGCTTTCAGCACTACCTGTATTTTTGTAAGTGTCAATAAACAAAGCAGCTTTTTATACATCCACACCAGTTTATTAAAAAAAAAACATTTCTCAAGAAAACTTTCCACCTTATTTACAACATTTGCATACGCACATAAATTTGACCTTCACCTCGTTCTAATGTTGATGAATTTGTAGTATTCTATATTAGTGACCGAGGCAGTGATTTGAGTGATTTGTGGCAGCGCACTGAATGTAGCTCTGTTGCGCTTCAGGCGACCAGAGTTCGAGTTCTGGCTTACAGACCTTTCCCGATCCCGTCCTCTCTCCTACTTTACTTTCTGTCTACTTACTGTCCTATCATAATAAAGGTTCTGTGGTTCATATTTCTGTGGCTGTGTACAATGTGTATTTCTTTGTGCCATCACAGGATTTTTTGGGTAATGTAGGCTACAGTGTGAGTGAGCGTGTGTAACCATGTATAATATCTGTTAATTTTGTTGGCTAAATCTTACGTTTTTTTTAACCGTGCGCTACTTTTCCATTCCTTTTCTACGCAAACATGCGCTTGAACATTTTTGACCATTGCGTCTCACTCTGATGTGTTTTTGTTTATGCCCGTAAAGCTGCTTTGCCATGTCCACTTATCATAGGCATCTTTGGGCTCTTTATTTTTTCCATATTAATCGGTGAAGTGACAACTTAGTTCAGCTGGAGTGTGTACATGGCCTTTGTGCCAGTGCCATAGTTCTTTGAACTGAGAAAAGTCTGCTGTTAAAGCAGTGAAAATGCTTTTGCAACAGGGGTGGCCAGAGGAGCAGCCACATTTCAATGATGTATGTGCACTAACTTGGATCCAAAACACAAACCGTGTCCATATAAAGGTCTTCCGCACACCCTTTTAGAAGCACATATATTTAAGATCTACACTCACCTAAAGGATTATTAGGAACACCATACTAATACTGTGTTTGACCCCCTTTCGCCTTCAGAACTGCCTTAATTCTACGTGGCATTGATTCAACAAGGTGCTGAAAGCATTCTTTAGAAATGTTGGCCCATATTGATAGGATAGCATCTTGCAGTTGATGGAGATTTGTGGGATGCACATCCAGGGCACGAAGCTCTCGTTCCACCACATCCCAAAGATGCTCTATTGGGTTGAGATCTGGTGACTGTGGGGGCCATTTTAGTACAGTGAACTCATTGTCATGTTCAAGAAACCAATTTGAAATGATTCGAGCTTTGTGACATGGTCCCATTATCCTGCTGGAAGTAGCCATCAGAGGATGGGTACATGGTGGCCATAAAGGGATGGACATGGTCAGGAACAATGCTCAGGTAGGCCGTGGCATTTAAACGATGCCCATTGGCACTAAGGGCCTAAAGTGTGCCAAGAAAACATCCCCCACACCATTACACCACCACCACCAGCCTGCACAGTGGTAACAAGGCATGATGGATCCATATTCTCATTCTGTTTACACCAAATTCTGACTCTACCATCTGAATGTCTCAACAGAAATCGAGACTCATCAGACCAGGCAACATTTTTACCAAGAGCACGTACGAGTGGTTTCAGTAGTTCTTAAATTTTTTCGTAAATTTAGAATAAATTTTAGAATAAAAGATATTGATGAATCATGATTTATTCGTAAAAATGTTCGTACACAGATTTCACACACAAATGTGTGCGCCGGTATGCTTAGCGAATGAGACTTAAGGCCATTGCACAGGTCCGAAATTTTCGTATGCATTTTTTCATATTCGTGATTCGGTGGCTCTGAATTGTCAAAACACCATTCAAACTGCTTGCTACGGATGCGAAAAACGATTTTTTTTAAGACGGACAAAGGTTTCGCAGCAGTGTGCAAGCGTGATTGACATAACGTGAGGTCGTATTTATTTTTTAACGTGTGAAAATTTCGGACGCGAATTGGCCTTTATTCAAGTAATATTGATCAAAAAAGTCAAATTAGTTTTGAGAAAATAAAATATGAAAATAATACAATAACTTTAGATATCTAGACATTATTTAAAAGTGTTGTTTAAGTGTCTAACGTTTTTGAGGCAACTGTATAAATGCCCTTGAGAATTTTATTGAATTCACAAATGTAAACAGTAAAAACACTTACTGTCTGACTCAGAAAGCTGAATAACAACAAAGACTAAGCCGTGTGTGAGCAGAGCGTTGAGGTTAGTAGCGGCTCTATTAAATGTTGATGCGTTGGGAATCGCTCTATGCTCCCAAAGGGCCGCTGAGAGTAAGTGCTGATATGAAGCGTTACAGATTAGGTTGTCCGGGTCGGACTCACGGCCTGCCAACATTCCTGAGTAAAGCTGCTGCTTTAACACACTGCTGACGCTGAGATTATGGTGAGGGGCTGCTGGGGTTCGACACACACTCAGCACACTAAGCGATTGTTTTCTGAGCCCATTCACACCCACATACACAGACTGTTATTCTCCCGCACAGACCACAACCATCCAGACCTGGTGCTTTCCTTTTGGATCAACTACCTAAAAGCAGCAAAGCATTTTTCAGTAGGGTTTTCAAAACAGTGTAACTTTTCCAACAAAGAGCGGAGTCACATGCCAAAACACTACATCACTGTTTTCGTATGTCACGTTGTACTAAATAAACACACTCTCCTAGAATATTCCCCTCTCTTAAAGGGATACTCCACTTTTTTTGGAAATAGGCTCATTTTACAACTCCCCCAGAGTAAAACAGTTGGGTTTTACCGTTTTTGAATCCATTCAGCCGATTTTCTGATATTTAGAAGAATATCAGTAACCAGACAGTTTCTGGTCTCATTGACTTCCATAGTAGGAAAAAAATATACTATGGGAGTACTATCTTATCATTGTTAAAGGTAGTGTAGGCAATTTTCGTAGCAGCTAGCAATAGCAAGCTAGCTTTGAAAGCATGAGTTCCCACCCTCCCTTCAGAGCTTGTCCAAAGCCACCCCTCCTTCAAAACACATGAACGAACACAGCAGAGTTTGCATAGCGTCACGAGACGAGAGATGTTGTTAACTCTGCTTTTTAAAACAATGAAAAGAAGCAATGTAGGAAAATAGTATGCGGAAACTCTGTATATGGTGGTGGTGATGGCGCAGTGGATAAGACACATGCCTTTGGTGTGAGAGACCCGGGTTTGAATCCACTGTGAGACACCAATGTGTCCCTGAGCAAGACACTTAACCCCTAGTTGCTCCAGAGGCGTGCGACCTCTGAAATATAGCAATTGTAAATCGCTTTGGATAAAAACGTCAGCTAAAGCCTAGTTCACACTACATGATTTTAAGCCCGATTTGAGCCCGATTTGCACATCGTTGAGCTCGCCGATCAGATCTACGTTCAGATTCATCAATCGGAATTAATTAATTTAGATTGAAACAAAAGTCGTCCGTGTTTACGTAGCTACCGTTTCTGACTTTTTTTCATCAAAGATGCATTAAATTGATCAAAACTGACAGTAAAGACTTTTATAATGTTACAAAATATTTCTATTTCAAGTAAATGCTGTTCTCTTGAACTTTTGATTCATCAAAAAATCCTGAAAAAAGTGGATGAAAATGAAGAAACACAACTGTTTTCAAAATAGATCAAATAAGAAATGTTCCGTGAGAAAACCAGCATATTAGAATGATTTCTGAAGGATCATGTGACACTGAAGACTGGAATAATGATGCTGAAAATTCAGCTTTACATCACAAGAAATAAATTACATTTTAAAATGTATTAAAACAGAAAACAGTTATTTTAAATTGTAAAAATATTTCACAATAACAAGGTTTTACTGTCTTTTTGATCAAATAAATGCAGCCATGTTGAGCACTACTTCAAAAAAATAAAATAAAGAAAAGAAAAAAAGCATTAAATCTTACTGATATGAAACTTTTGAACGCTAGTGTAAATGCCTATCAAAAAAGAACCCCATAGATAAAACATGGAAAATCCTGTGGATACATTTCAAAGTTATAAAAATAAGCTTGCATCTTGAGATTGACCTGGTAAACAGCAGAGGCCGAGCACATCTCTCCCCCGTGCGTGAAGACTACTGTGGCTCATCATCCTCTCCTGGAGCAAACACAGAAAACAAACAACTTAGGCTACACAACTGGTGACACAATATATACATCTCAAAATGCATTCAAACCTTCTGGTTCAGGAAGTTCAGGTTTATGCTTATGCTGCCTTTGCCTTCTGATGGTGTGAAAAAGGAAATGTGGTCTACAATTGATATGCACTGGTCAGGATGGTGGTTTGTTTTTAACAAGATGCAAGGAAGCACTTTGTGGCTTTATATTTAAATAGTCTTTCAGGTTTCATTTCCCACAGTGCAACTGAACCACAAAAGTAGCTTCATTTAAGAGGCTAAAACTGCACATGCAGATGTTATCGTCCCATTTTAAAACAAAGCGCCTTTCATTTGCCATCCACTACTGAGTAGAAGAGAAGTATAACAGGGGTGACATACATCCAGAGGTCTGAACCCACAGCTACCAACACACACCGCAATGGAGAGTTTGAACCAGAAGCATGACTACATCATGCACATAATAACTGCAGTTGAATTAAAGTGTCTGTATTAATCATACATGAATCATTCATTCATTCATTATGAGTCGAAACAAGTCTTCAGCAATTCCATCTCATTTCTCTTTACCTACAGTACATAACACATTTGCATAATGCCAGCAGCCTATGGTCTTCATTGGCTGCCTGTGAAAAACGTATACTTTGACCCATCCTCAAACACTAGCTGAGGCCTGGAAGAGTTTGGTTCGTGTTGTAGACATGTTGAGAAGACATGTAGACGAATAGACAGCTTTTCTACACTGCGAATCCACTTTAAATGCACTTCTAAAGGAGGACTTGGGTCGAATTGATATGGTAAAACCAACGCCATTGTTACTGTTTGTATCATATCAGGGGCTGAGGAAGACTCCAGAGATGAAATTCAGATATGGTATTGGACATTTTGTTTCTGACACGAGCTGTAAGCAGTTGACCAATCACAACAGACTGGGCCATCTGACCAATCACAGCAGAGTAGCTCTCAGAATGGAGGGGTTTAGACTAGAGAGACAGAACCTGTAAACAAACTTTTTCAGACACTTAAAAAAAAAGAGGCGATGCTGCAATGTATATTATGAGAACATTAAAGTGTTTTTTGATCTAGGATGCATGTAAATCTATTGTAGGAGACTCCAAAAACACTATTAGGAACCTTAATTAAATTAGCAGAATAGGGGCAGTTTCATTAACACTCCTAGGTGGAGCACTGTTTTCTATTTCTCTATGAAGAGTTTTTTTCTCAAATGAACAGAAAAATAATTTTAAATTAATAAATAAAACCGGCGAAATAAAATTCGTTTCTGAGAATCAGTCAAATAAAAATAAATAAAATAAATTTAAATGAATTAAAAGAAAATCTATCCAACATTACAGTGGGTTCAATTAGCAAATAAAAAAATATTTTCTTAAAACAAAAAAATCCAGTTCAACAATCAAGAAAAGGTTTTCCCAAGACAACTTTGTATACGATATACCATTTTTTGGGGAAATACTGTTAAAATACTGGAAAGCCCGTCAAAATAAAATCCACAGGAAGAAGAAGAAAGTTTTTTTATTCTGTGTTTTTTTGAACATCTGGAGTGGAGTTTTTAATTTTTAGGGTGTGTTCACACTTTGCATGTTTGGTTTGATTAAAACGAACCGTGGTCTGTTAGTGCGGTTCATTTGAATAAGTGTGAACGCTGCCATCTGAACCCTGGTGGACCAAACAAGCGGACCGAGACGCTGAAAAGATGAGTCTCGTCCGCTTCCAACCAAACTCTGGTGAGATTCGACTGAACTATGAACGCAACAGAGACCAAAGGCATATAAACGAACCAAAAAAGACCCTAAACGACAGCATCAGAACCGCGTCTCCTCGCAGCAGATCAGTGTGTGTTGTGTGTGTGTGTGTGTGTGTGTGTGTGAGAGAGAGGGAGGGAGGCAGGGATTCCTGACGCTGTTTTGACTCCTTTACACATTTTATAAGTTCTTCACGAGTTCTCAGCTGGTCAAAATGCCATCATATGTCGGCTACCCACATACAACGAGTGCGTTTAGCTCGGCACACAGCATTGTTTTGGATGTTCGGTAAGTTCTGTCGCGAAATATACGTAATAAAAGCCGACCAATCATGTTGTGAACATATCCCTATGCTTTAGTTTCGGTGTTAAAATGCCAATGTGAACACCAAGCGATCCGAACTACAAGTGTGAACGTTCCACCCAAGACCTGAAGATAAACAACAGTGTTTCTAAACAGAGGTTACATTTTAAATTTCAATTAAAAAAACAAAGCTAGTGCTAGTATGTTTGTTTACTTTCAGGGATAAGTTATCATCTCCCTATGATCCGCAACAATGTGTTCAACACACACACACACACACTATTTATGGGGATTTTTTATTTTTTTCTTCCAAACTTACTCCAATAATCAAATTGCACTCTGCTATATTCCTAAAGCAATATATTTCCAGACAGGAGTCATTATGCATTCAAATCCCAGTGAACTGGACAGCCTAACGTCTCAGAGGAAGTGAATAAACATGCGATCAGTGCAGGACAGATAAATGTGGAAGAAAGAAAAACCCCTCAGTAGCACATTTCTGCTGAGGGTTCAGTTCTTCGAGTCACGTGGTCGCCACCGCTATCGTGTAATCTCTTTCATTGCCTCTTTCTTCTCCATTAAACACATCCCTCCCTCCTCTCAGCTTCTGAGGGCAGAGGCAGCCAAGACTCATTGCAGTTTCCATTGCTCATGGCTTCCCCTGGTTTCTGTGGCCAGAGAACGCAGCCGAGGGAACGTACAGGCCTCTTCTCCCCTGAATCAGACAGAAACAGGACGGCCAGTGGGAATGTGTGGATGCACTATATACCGCCATATAAACCTTACACTGTTAAGTTTATTAGTCATCGCCCAGAGCCACAATAAGCCTTTGTGCGGGGCATCAATCCCGGGCTAAATGAGGCAATAGAGGCCCGGTGGGACGCTTAAACCCAACGCTTTAAAGAGCTGAGCTATTGTTCAGCGCTCATTATTTTCATGCACTCCATGCGTGCATCTCTCATTCTCTCTACAGCAAAGAAATGTCAACAAATGGGAACAATGCATCCATTTCCATAAAACGTTTGAAGTATTTTCTCTTTTGTTCCTTACAAAACGTACATACCTAAAATTAAAAATCATTCCTGTCTAGTCATGATGCTGCCTTTCTGTATTTCACAACTAAAACCAGCCTAAATACTAATGCCATAAAAATTATTTTCTTGAATAAATAAATGAATAAACATAACTGAAATAAAGTTAACTATAAATTATAAATGTCTTTACTGTCACTTTTGCTGAAAGTACTAAATTATGTTTATGTATAAAAAAATCTTACTGGCCCCAAACTTATGAATGGTTCTGTCATCATGTGACACTGAAGACTGGAGTAATATGCTTTGCATCACAAAATGTTCAAATGAAAAACAGTTATTTGAAAATGTAATAAAATTGAAATTTCACAATATTATTGTCATTACTGTATTTATAATCAAATAAAATAAATGCAGCCTTGAGCATGAAAGACTTCTTTCAAAAACCTTAATTGTTCCAAACATTTGATCTGTAGTGTAAATTTCGTTTAGTGAACGATAAAACAAGCAAAGGGGAAAATAATCCCACAAAAAGGATCAGAGCCATATCTAAAGTCCTTAGGCCAGCAAACCAAAACCTTAGAAACCAAACACATTAACAACACACACAATACCCTAGAACTGTGACAGTAATTTAGAATGGGCCAACGTCATTCACTAAAAATATTTTGCAAAAATAATCTAGTTTTATGTCGATTTTTATGCACAACCTGCCTCTATTCCAGCTATTTTTGTCTTACGCAGCTTACAGTGTCATCTTGCTCTTTATGGAGCTTATTAAGATGGTAAAAGAGACCCATAAGGAAAGGCAGTGCAGGAAAAGCTCCAAGTTCAATTAGAGGGTGTGTCACAGTCTTGTTTATGTTATGCACCGTCTTTTTATATAATTTTCAGTATTTTTTTAAAAACAAACCTTCAGCAAATCCCTCATATAAACAACCACTCATCTCGCACCAAAACCAGATGACGGCATTCACTTTGATAACATAAACTGAATTACTTGCATACGCCACATGCCGTGTTCCACTCAAACCAAACAAAGCAACAATGACTGAGATATCTGATCTAGGAAGTCGCCCTACAGTAGTATTTTTGCATTTTTGACCCATGGGGGAACCATATTTATAGTTTTATTTTTTAAACCATCGACATTCCAAACAGGCTGATCCCAAAACTCCCGTTTGAAGAACTGGAAAACTCCACCCTGAAACAGTGTTGGCTTATGGATTTTAAAATAGAGGAGGCACATTAAAGTTACACTATGTAGTTTTTCAACCTTCATAATATATTTCCAAGACCCTTGTGATGGTACATCGACTTAAAATAAGTTAAATGACACGTCTGCCATAGCCTGACGTGGTCATCGCTTTTACTGGCACTATGTAACTTCGGGTTTCGGGTAGGAACCCGACCACAAAAAGAACTACAAAATTCGACTGCTTTACGTCAAGCGCTACAATAGTCATTATTTCGTTTTTCTTCGTTTCTGATGTCGCAATACATCATCCTTTCATGAAATCATGTAACATACTCTACCTTGTCTGTGGACATCGTTCATTCTAAAGCCGGTGCTGGGTAAACAGCGAGCGTGCGTGCGACGGTAGGCTAAATTATTTACGACAGCGGCAATGGACAATTTCGTTTCCAACCAGTAGGGCGACCGAAGAGGAAAATTTACTTGGTGTTACTTTAATAGAGGTCTGGGGATCCTCTCCAGAGGATTTTTTAAAATGGCTTTTTTCTTTTTGCAAGAAAATATAAATATAATTTCACTCACCTAGCCTATCAAAATAAATGTGTGTGTTATTCAGCATTTGGTGAAGTTGATTTGTCCGTTCAGTGTCCAACTGCAACTTCTGTGTGGAGTCTTGCTTCATTTTTAATATGCAGCTGCTGCTTGAATAATATCTTAGTAAATTTGTTGGTGATCAAATATTCAATATCTGTACTCTCTCTTCATAATAAAGGTAGTTGGCATATTATCAGCAGGAGCGGTTCAAACTAATATCACATAATTTATGTCTTTGTGATGATTGATTGATATACCAATGGAGGCTAGCTGCCTCTGCAATGTGTTTTTTCTCAACTCTAAATGCTGAAAGTGAAATACCCCATTGGTAAAAAAAAATTAGCCAATAACCATTAAGTCTATAAGTAGCAGCGCTGCATCCCCAATCAAATACTTCCCTACTATATAGTATGCGAGAGCAATAAGTGAAAAGTCCACGGATGACCTAAAATACTACTTCCAGAGAGATTCTGAAGTCCACATGCGATGGACACTTTAATAATCGCATGAGGCCGCAGGGAGGATTTATGAATGTCAGTGAAGTGACGTAACTGATGCTGGTAGGTCACATGACAGTAACAACATGGCGGATGTAGTACGTCCGAATTTCATTCATAATACACACATTTTTTTAACAGTTGCGAAGCAAGTTCAAATACAAATGTAGTACCTACTCAGACAGTATATGATTTTGGACACAGTCTCTGGCTATGGATTTTCCTTCTCTGTCCCCACAGATTCACCCAAGCACAGTTTTCCGAACGGCAGATTCGGCATGTTTGAGGAAGAGCAGGGCTGCTTCTGACTTAAGTAATATTTTATGGAGTTAAAATAGTGATATTACAACAAGAAATTCACATTCTGAGACATGAAATGAAACTAATAACTGGGAATTAATTTTATTTAACATTTAATTGTCCTCCTCCGGTTTTCCACCTCAAAATAGGGTGAACCCTGATGAACCGCCACTGCTCTGAAGTTACTGGTCTGAGCTGGTTTAATGACTTTTAAATGAAAAAGCCGATGTGGCGAAGTCTCACCGCAACTGCTACATTCACAATTCCTTTTCCATTTGTTCATTTACAGCACTGGAGCAAAATATGGGCGGGCCCATTCTCAAATGCACCAGCTTTGTTGGGCTCCTCCATCCACTAAATCTGACACTATCTACACTATCAGACACTCAGATTCATTTTCTGTGCAGGGAACAGCCACTTGGATTACATGTCTGACACTGCACACAATGCATATTCAGAATCCACACACCAAGTGAGTTCTGGGTAGGCTGTTTCCATAGCAACAGCCAGATGTTGTGCACATTAGGCCTCTACCGCGAGTGGAGGCATCTGCTAGCGTTTTCCCCCGAGCCAGCTTAAAATAGCCAGAGGAGAAAGTTATGCAGCAGAGGATTACAACTAAAGAAAGTAGATCATTAGTTCACCCAGAAATGGACATTCTGTCATCATTTACTCATTCTTATGTCAATCAGACATGCATTATTTTCTTTCTTCCATGAGACACAAAAGAAAATGTTAGGCAGAAAGTCTGATTTCCTTTCTTCCATTCTACAACAAAAGTGAAACCATTTAAACTGGCAATCTCCAAAAACAGTACATAAAGGAAAAACATCATGGCAAAGAGGTGTTTATATGACTCGAGCATGCTAAATGCATGAATGAAATCACAAAATAAATCCACCACACCCTGTGAGTTAAAAGGTACACCAAAAAAGAAAAAGTAATCCCACCTAAAAATCCTCTTTTCAAACATAGACTGTATAATTTTCAGAAAAGTAACAACTACAAACTGCCAGACATAACCACTAAAGTAGATTTATGCTTTCCTGTTGCTTTTAACAAGCATTTTTATAGTTATATTTTTTTTCTCAAATGGAAAAACTGATTCTCAACCAGAGTTTCTGCTAAAAATAAACTGAAACTATGTAAATGTCGTTTCTAAATACAATAGAGTACAGATAGAATAGAGCAGAAAAGTATATTCCATCATTAATAATGCATCTGAAAAATACTAAACACTGCTGGAGTGCTGGAGTTCAAATTCATACACCAGACAAAATAAGTCATTCTTGGAAAATGTAATAACTTTTTTCTTTTTCTGTTATGGAAAACTGACTCCCACTACAACTGCAGATTGTGGACACATCCATTAAAAGTGTTTCTGGTAAAATTATGAATTTAATGGATGCAGTTTTCCCGGGAAAGTGACTCACATTGACATGAAAGTTGCACAAACATTAGCCTATACATAAACATTTACACATCTGTTACACTGACAGATGAAATGAATAAAATGAACACAGATAAGTTCGAAAGTTTTTCCTTGCATTTTAATCGTATTCAGATTTTAATACGAATTAGACACCGCAGACATGAGACAACAATGATAAACTCCTAAATAAATTATAGCTATTTATACTATTATTTAACCTTAATGCTTACCTTTATGTCCGGTACCATCTGTCTCACTTTAAAGGTGGTTTTAGACCCTGTCAACATGATTTCAACCTAAAACGGATCCGGGCTAAGAGGATAAATGGTGTATTTGGAAGAGGTTTGGTGAAGGTTTGATCTGGTCCATGTTACTGAAATCGGACGGTCCGCGCGCTGTCTGCATCACTTTCACACATTTCTTCGTCCGAACTCTTAACATATCCAACTAAACGCATAATCATCTCTAAAGCAAATCTATTTTCACACAGAGAACGCGCTTTTCCATCGCATTTGTTTACAGCCCCTTCGCCATAGTGAAATGACACGGGTGTTACTGAGTAACAAAAACCAGGAGCGAGGCTCTTAAAGGGCCAGTCCCGCGAAACACACTCAATGCGCTTCTGTGCGCTGCTTCCACCGAGTAGCCTCTCGCTGCAGCCTGCGGTGGACATCCAACCCGGCCACATCCAAGTGTGACGTCAGAAGCCACCACGCCCATGCCCAAATTGGACACATTCTCATTAACGTTAATATAAAAACAGGAAGAAGCATCGAGAAGAGAAGACGAAGGTAACTGCGAAACAAAATGCACAAAACACACTTGCGGTTTTAGTATAAACACTGTTCAACATAATAGGAATGAGTTGTATGAGAATGAGATGTTACCTGTTGAAATAGAGCTATGAATTATCTTTAACTTACATATTTCGTCATTTAACTCCCCTGTGATGTCTTAACTGAGTTGTGTGTTATATTTGGCTGAGTGAATTTCGTATCAGTAAACGTTAGATTCTCAACTGAGAATTGTATACTATTACTATTATAGCCTACTATACTAACTGCATTATTATATCACCAATTTCATGTTGTTATTTGGATTAAGGGTAAATATGAAAAGTATGAATTCAGTGCTTATGTGTGACGTTACATCCTGTAAATCTTATTCTGCTTGTAAAGAATATGAGATTTGATTGTCACTCTGTCAGTTGTAAATACTGCATATTGAAAAAGTTTGAAGTTGTTCAGTCATTGCTATGAAAATAAGTTATACATGTTTATATAATGTAATGTGATGATAAACTGTTGTAATATGAATAAGTTTTATTATTAATTCATAGTAAATACAGTGACAGCAAGCCAGCTATCACATCAGTCTTTCCTAACTATATTATACTTCTTTTCAGGAGTACTACAATTGTGAAAGCAAGTGATTGTTTGCCATGTCGGTAAGTAAAAATAAACTTTGGTTTGTAGATTTACACATTTGGAGTTTGGAATTAGACGTCAGTAACATGAATATTCTATTTGACTTTCTCTCTCTACAACTCCAACATTTCATAAGTGTTAAATCAGAAATATATATTTCAGTTGAACATGTTAAACAAATTTCTCTCTCTCTCTCTCTCTCTCTCTCTCTCTCTCTCTCTCTCTCTCTCTCTCCTCTCCTCTCTCTCTCTCTCTCTCTCTCTCTCTCTCTCTCAGAGTTGAAGCCATTCTTGCAGCAACTGGTGGAAAAGGGGATCTTTTTGGTGCTTTTGTTCTAGCACAAATAATTTTGTTCTTTCATATAATATAAATAAATACATGTGTATAAATAAATTCATGCTTGAATCATTCTCGAGTTTTGCCTTCTGATATCTGGCCATATCATTTAGTGACTGCATGTGCTGATTCTATCGTTATTTTACCTGATAATGAGCAAATGAGTTAAACTTAAAGAGGTTAATATAATTCAAGAAACTAAGACTCACTCCACTTTTTCAGTTGTTTAAAGATTGATATACATTTTTAATTATTTTGTTTTGTGTAAATTTATACATTTTTCAAAATGCCTCTGCATTTTGAATAAAAAAACAACAACACATTTTTATAAAAATACTCCTGAGATTAAATGTCTTTCGAACTGTATGTACAAACTACAAAAACGAGGGTCCTGTAACTGGGGTCCTAAAGCTGAAGCCTCCGATTGTGCAGGAATATACTATTGATTTTAAGTAGTATAGTGAATTTGTTGCTCTGAACAACTGTGACATTGGTTATTTTAACAAAAAATTATCACACTTGCATAGATGGGTCATTTTAGACCCATGTGTGTAAACTTGAAGTATTAACACAAAATATGAAATAAAAAAAATAATTTGTGACCAAGATATTTTGAACTATGATGATATTTTGATATGTTAAACTCATAAAACCTGTACAGAAGGGGAAGACGAGAGATTAACTGTTTTTTTATGTATTAGAATATTGTGCACTGCAAAAGTTCATTTATTTCAGCAATTCAACATAACTGTAAGGCATAATCATCAAATTTATAACACATAAATTGCTTGAAATATCTCACTTTGCATGTAATGAGTCTATATTATATATTAGTATCAGCTTTTAGTTACAGCAATTCCATTATGCTGTTCTATTATTTGATTTCAAAGTCATTTGCTATAACAGGCATTAACTAATAAGTGGATTCTTAATTTGGTTGTAAAAATGCAATATTTCTATAACCACATCGAAAGACATGTAAAAAAAAGTTTACATTTTTATTTTATTTAGAAGTGCAGTTTGGATTAAGAAAGTGACAAAAACTCGCTTTAGTTTCAGTATAGATGCTACCTTATATGTTTATTATAGCAAAACCATGATTATTGATTACCATTTGTGTAACAGAAATATAAGAGAAATACAAAAATATCGTTTTAAGGTACATTGTTTACTTGTACTACCATTTCATTAACTTACAAAACCAGTGAGCAATGCAGATGTAACGTCTTGAGTGATCGTGATTTAGACCATTCCAAGCCTGCCAAAGCGTCACAATTTAACAGCAACAATAATCTGTAGCGTCACACCTCTACACAAATAAACTTATCTTTATTATAAACCAATAACTATGATAACAACCGTAAACATATTTCCGTCAGGAAGCAGCGCCTTTTTGCGCATGCGTACAACAAATCGAGTCACGTGCTGTAGTTGGACATGGGCGTGGTTTCTGACGTCACACTTGGATGGGCGTGGCTTCTGACATCACACTTGGATGTGGGCCGGGTTGGATATCCACCGCAGGATGCAGCGAGCTGTACTTGCTTCCACCAGGGATCAAAACCTAGAGAACTGCAGCATTTTTAGACATCAGTGGCTGTCCTCGAAGTAGCATACTACCGTAGTAGCCTACTCTTACTATTTACACAGTGTATAGTATGCACAGCCTACTGTAAATAGCTTGCACATTTTGTGTGTGAAATACCCACGTGACCTGTATTATATTTGTGCTGTACACAACAGAGCCCGATGCATGTATCTCACAATGTAATGCATTCGTTTTGTACTTTCATTTACAGGGTGATGATGGATTAACATCTACACCGGGTTAAGTCAGGTTTGGCTGGTTAGCATAGCCCTGTTAGCCCCTACTGGTAGACAAACACATCTTTTCTATTGACATCAATTAAAAATTAGCGAAATATTATTTTTTCCCTATTATAGTAGCCTATTATAATATAGGGAAAATATTATAGTAGATATTTTACCACAGTGCCCAGGTCTTTTTTGTAGACTCTTAAAAAATGACATAATTGAGATAATCTCAATGAGATTGCAAAAATTCAGCTTCCAGCCATAGGCCTACATGAAATAATTTAGAGGCAAGCATAAAAATTATTAATTTCATTTATTAATTTTGTTAATTCATAAAATGTACAATTTTTTTGTTAATTATTATTTTTGCAAATTAAGACCTTATCAGTTCCCATCAGTATTTCAAAATTCTTAGCTTTTCCATGACACTATGGCAATATGCTATTCCAAGCAGAGACAGTATATTAAATTTTTTATTAAGGATATTGAACATTTTTGTGTGTATAACACTATGACTGAGTATACCTATATCAGTTTGAGAATATCTATCTATCCAATCAGTTATTCATAATTCATTCATAATTTCTTTGTATAACAGCCTGGCCAAAAATGTAATGAAATAAAAAATTACAAAATGTATCAAAACATTATAAACACACATAAAAAAAAAAGTACTCCAAGCAGATCTATGCAATAGGCTTACAAAATCTTTAATACAATTATTATTATTTTTTTTTTTTACAATATTTAAATAAAGATGTCAATTTTCTTAGGCCAGACATCCATCCATCCGTCCATCTATCTCCTTATTAAGCTATCAATACAATTATTTTAAAAACTGTATAATTCCACTTACATCCATTGAGCAAGCAGATACATTTCTAAATCTATCATTATCTATAATGATAGCGAGGGATAGGCAACGTGATTCAATCTTAAGGAATCATTAACAGCAATACAAACTTTCAAAGTTAGCAATAAGTTAAATTAAAAAAGAGACATGAAAATACTAGAAAACTAAGTTCTATATGAAATATAAAGTACATTCTATCATTCATAATCACACTATATGAAAAAATACTCAGCACCGGTGGAGTTTAGAGGTCTAAATACTGCAGCAAACATTACGCCAGTTCCAAGTCATGGAAAGGTTTGCATGCTAAAGAAAAATTAAAACGTCCGGCAAGTCTATGAACATTAGGTAGTGAAAGATTTTGATGATTATTATTATTCTATGCTTTACCAACGCCTCTAAATGCAAATAAATGCCATTGGATATTTCAGACTGCTGCATCATAATTCATCTGCACAAACATATTGCAATTCACAAATGAGCAAACACACCTGAGATTCCCATAGCTTTTGACACTAAGTTACCTTGTCCCTGCAGTATCAATGAAGCATTTCACAGCAGCAGCCTCCACCAGACAGGCGTAGTGAGCGTAGCATCAGCGTTCAGATGCATATGAACTGATGCGGTGTGTGCACTGTGTGGAAAAAGGCTTCTTGAAATTGATACCTGCAAAGCAAAAACAAATGAAAACTGATCCCAAAGATATCAGTGTTGCTATTACTAATTCATCAGACTCTCACTTTGAATTTATTAGAGCAAAAGAACTCAAGCAATAGCCCAAAAATATCTTATAAATGAGACAAATGTCCTGAGCGCTAATCAGAAAACTACTCAAATGTATAGGTATATATTCTCACATTATAAAAGCAAACTAGCTTCCAATAATCCCTGCATTAGGACGAGTAAACTTTATTTACTCGTTAACCAAACAAAACACAAGGCAAAGATCACATGCTGTGGTAATTAGCAGTCTTAAATGGCAGGCAGTGCTTTCTGGGAATTCTATTTAAAGGACTTTACCTTGCAGTAACTTTAGAAATTTTTGAAACAATTGGAAGGAACGATGTCAGCTGCATTTTGAGGAAGCAAGTTGCATGCTTTTAGCTATGGTTTTTGTTCTCGTTAATTTGATTCAGGGTTAATTCAGGGTTTACACATTATTTCAGTCACTGGATATCCGAGGCCTGTCGCCAAGACAATGTTTCTCATTTTAATTTAGTTTAACTCCATGTGACAAAATAAATAAAGACAAAACAATAATAAAAAAATTATATATATATATATATATACACTACCGTTCAAAAATTTGGGGTCGGTAAGATTTTTAATGTTTTTAAAAGAAGTCTCTTCTGCTCACCAAGGCTGCATTTATTTTATTAAAAATACAAAACAAACCCAGTAATATTGTGAAATATTATTTTAATATAAAACCGCTGTTTTCTATGTGAATATATAGTAAAGTGTAATTTATTCCTGTGTTCAAATCTGAATTTTCAGCATCATTACTCCAGTCTTCAGTGTCACATGATCCTTCAGAAATCACTATAATGTGATGATTTGATGCTCAAGAAACATTTATGATTATTATCACAGTTGAAAACGTACCTGGTTACTAACGTAACCTCGGTTCTCTCTAGAGAGGGAACGAGTACTGCGTAATATCTTACGCTATGGGGAAAACTCTTTTCCTCGAGATATTGAAGCCAAAAATTATCCTTAATTTTAAACATGCAAAACGCTTTGCAGCAGCAAGCAGACAAGGGCGAGACGGCTCGCGCGCCCATTGGCTGCCTTGCTGGAAAAGCTGCAGCCTATCGAGGTGAGGCACTGCGTGACGTAATGACGAATGGGGACGCTTCGCGCCCATTTCGTCATGTCCCGCCAGTAGAGGCGTGGTCTCGCCCTATAAATACCCCCTCGATAGCTGAATTTCCTCTGATTTTTCAACGCCGAAGCGAACCAGAGCGTATTCCAAGCACGGCAAGATACGCAGTACTCGTTCCCTCTCTAGAGAGAACCGAGGTTACGTTAGTAACCGAGTACGTTCTCTTACGAGAGTATCTCTCGTACTGCGTAATATCTTACGCTATGGGGAACACCATGCAACACGCCGTGCGGACAGGGATCCAACACCAGAGTCCCGGGGCCAAGCCCGGGGCGCATCTAGTGCACAATCACCACAACTCACACAGTAGAGGAGTAGAGGAGGAGAGGCTAGAAGCATCACTCCCTCATAAAAGTCCCGTAGGGGTAACAGACCCGTAGGGGTACACATAAGCCGCATGGCGGCCGATAAGCCCGAAGTTCAGACCGCCAGAAGCTTAGCTTGTAAGGCGGGCACCTCCAGGTTATAGTACTTGATAAATGTAGACGGCGAGGCCCAGCCCGCAGCTGTACAGATATCCTGCAGGGAGACCCCGCTATACCATGCCCACGACGAGGCCACGCCTCTCGTGGAGTGCGCTTTGACACCCAATGGGCACCCTTGGAAGTGTAAGCCAGCGCTATGGCATCCACTATCCATCTGGATAGGCTCTGTTTTGAAGCGGCAAGTCCCTTAGAACGGCCGCCAAACAACACGAAAAGCTGCTCGGTCTGTCTGAACCCAGCCGAGCGGGACACATAAGCCCTTAACACCCTGACAGGGCAAAGGAGACTCGCGTCCCTCTCCTCATTGAGAACCGGAAGGGCAGACAGGGAAATTACCTGGGCCCTAAACGGTGTATTGAGGGATTTTGGCACGTAGCCGTGCCTCGGTTTGAGTACGACCTTTGAGTCGTTAGGCCCAAACTCCAGACATGACGCGCTTACAGAAAGCGCCTGCAAGTCCCCTACACGCTTCACTGAAGCGAGAGCCAATAGAAACACCGTCTTAAGGGACAGGTGCTTCATGTCCGACAGCTGGATCGGCTCAAACGGGGCGCCTTTCATGGCCTCCAAGACCGTGGAAAGGTCCCAAGCCGGGACTGAAGGGGGCCTGGGAGGGTTTAACCTCCGAGCTCCTCGTAGGAAACGCACGACTAAGTCGTTTTTTCCCAGTGACTGGCCAGACACCGGTTTAGCAAACGTTGCTATGGCCGCCACATAAACTTTGAGCGTGGATGGGGTCCTACCCTTATCCATCAGCTCCTGAAGGAAGGCAAGCACTTCCTTAACCCCGCAGTCCACAGGTGCAAAGCCACGGGCTCGACACCAAGTAGAGAACACCGACCATTTCGAGGCATAGAGCCGTCTGGTAGACGGAGCTCTAGCCTGCGCGATCGTGTTTAGCACTCCTTCCGGGAGGCTAGCGGGTACCCGTTGATGGCCCATGCGTGCAGGGACCACAGATCCGGGCGAGGATGCCAAATCGAGCCCTCTGCCTGAGAGAGGAAATCTCTCCTCAATGGTATAGGCCACGGGGCAGTGCTGGCCAGCCGCATCAGGACCGGAAACCAAGCCTGGTTCGTCCAGAGCGGAGCTACAAGCAGCACTGGGCATCCATTTTCCCTGATCCGCTCCAACACCTGAGGCAGGAGCGAGACGGGGGGAAAAGCATACAGGGGACCGCTGGGCCAACCATGGGCCAGTGCGTCCCTGCTTTTCGAGAAGAATACTGGGCAGTGAGCGTTCTCGCGGGACGCGAACAGGTCCACCTGCGCTCTGCCAAACGTCTCCCACAGCAGCTGGACCGTCTGCGGATGCAGCGACCATTCTCCTGTCGGGACGTTGTTTCTGGACAGCCTGTCTGGACCCGCATTCATGTGCCCAGGCACATGCGCCGCTTTCAGAGAAAGGAGGTTGCGCTGGGCCCAGACCAAGAGGGGTTCCGTCAGCCTGCAAAGGCGTGTGGACCCGACGCCGCCCTGGCGATTTATGTACGCCACCACTGACGTGTTGTCCGACCGGAACAAGACGTGGTGGCCCTTTATCAGGGGACGGAAGCGCCGTAGCGCTTTGTCGACTGCTATCATTTCCAAGCAGTTTATGTGAAGGAGCTTCTCCCGCTCTGACCATAGGCCAGCCAGTGGTCTGCCCTCGAGCAGCGCTCCCCACCCCGTAGTGGAGGCGTCCGTAGACACCACTTTCACCCTTGAGGCGGTCCCCAGACTCACACCAGTCTGATACCAGCTGGTTACTTTCCAGGGTTCCAGAGCCGAAACGCACCATTGGTCGACCCTGAGGCGACACCGGCCCGTGGTCCAAGCCCGGGGCGGGACCCGTGGTTTCAGCCACCTCTGCAGTGGGCGCATGCGAAGCAGGCCCAGCTGGAGTACAGAGGATGCTGCGGCCATCAGGCCCGGCATTTTCTGAAACTGTCTGAGCGGGACTATAGAGCCGTGGCGGAAGGATTCCGCGACGCGCTGAATACTTAGTACGCGCTCCGGTGACAGGCGTGCCGTCATGGACAGCGAGTCTAACACTGTTCCCAGGAAAGAAATTCTCTGGCTGGGACACAGCGAGCTCTTTTCCCAGTTGACTGTCAGGCCCAGCTTCTCGAGGTGCTCGAGCAGTGTGGCCCTGTGTTCTATGAGCTCTGACCGTGATCGAGCTAGAATCAGCCAATCGTCCAAGTAGTTCATAACTCGCATGCCCTGAAGTCTCAGGGGTGCGAGAGCCGCGTCCATGCACTTCGTAAATGTACGGGGTGCCAAGGACAGGCCGAACGGCAGGACTGTGTATTGATATGCCTGGCCCTCGAACGCGAATCTCAAGAATCGCCTGTGATGGGACGCTATTTGTATTTGGAAATAGGCGTCTTTCAGATCTATTGACATAAACCAGTCCCCTTGGCGCACTTGCGCGAGGATTCCCCTGGTCGTAAGCATCCTGAACTGGCGCTTCACAAGCGCTTTGTTCAGCTGTCTCAGATCTAGAATGGGTCTGAAGCCCCCATCTTTTTTCGGTACCAGAAAATATCTGCTGTATAAGCCCCCTTCGCTCTGAGCCTGAGAAAGGGGCTCTATGGCCCCCTTGCTCAGCAGTTTCTCTATCTCGGCTCGAAGTAGATGAGATACATCGCTTCTCACCGTAGTCTCGACGCGCGCCGTATAACGGCGGGGACGTCGTGCGAATTGTAGCGAGTAGCCTCTCTTTATAGTGTTCAGCACCCAGTCTGATACCCCGGGTAGCTTTGACCACGCTTCTGCGTGAATAGCTAGAGGTAGAATGCAGACCGGGCTCTGGCCGTGACCAGGCAACGGCTCGAGAGCCCCGGTACCCTGGGAACACAACGCCGTGTTTACAGCGTTCGAGGCGGGGGGCGCGCTGAACACAGCGGGCAGCCTGGCCGCGCTCAAATTCTCTATGGCGGGACGCACAGCGAGAGTGAGCGGGGCGAATCCCGTGGGATTCGGCGTGCTTGCGGGGGGATCTGGGCGCAAACTTACGGGCACATCTACTGCACTGTACACGCTTTCGGTCGGAGCCGATAGAACGTGTGTTGGTTTCGTTTTTACAGAAACCAAGGGACACGCGGCATGTAGCGTGAGCGGGCATTGTATGGGCGCATTCACTACATTGTGTGCACAATCGACCTGAGTCAGATTTATGTGTGCTAGCCTCGCACCGTGGCGGGCTGTGTCTGGGTGTGGGAATGGGCACTGGGGCGTGGGCATTCTTACAACACTCATAACACCATCGGCCGTGGCCGGTATACCAGAAAATACACTCTTTATTGGATTTATCTGGGTAGCCATGAAAACGGCTTTTGTGTGCAGGCAAGCGGGCTGAGACACCGGCTGCTTCACTGCTAAATACACTGGCACAGTCACATCGCAAGGAACTGAACGAGCGAATCGTTTCGGTGGGGAACCGGCCGCAGCGGGATCCGAACACCGTCGCTTCCCTAGAGTGGCTAGGAAAGCTTCGAGGCCTCGGGCTTGAGCTCAATCTTAGGCCGGGGCCCGCGCTGAGCGGGGCGGCGTCCAGCAGAGCGAGAGCGCGGTCTCTGATCCCGGGACTGGCGGCGCTGTGAAGCGGCGGCTGCGGGCGATGCAGGCCGAGGCTGCGAGCTGCGAGCAGACGGCTGCTTAGAGCGACCTGCAGCGGAGCTCGAGCGCTTCGGAAGGAAGTGCTTCATGGCCTGCGAAGTCTTCTGCACCTCAGAATATCTGTCCGCGAAATCTTTGACGGCAGATCCGAAGAGGCCCGCAGGGGAAATGGGCGCGTCGAGGAATACAGAGCGCTCAGCTTCCGTCATCTCAGACAGCGTCAACCACAGATGTCTCTCAGCAACGGCGAGAGAGGCCATATTCCGCCCCATGGCCTGAGCAGCGGCTTTAGCGGCGCGTAGAGCAAGGTCCGTAGCGCCTCGTAAATCCGCCACACTGACAGCGCCCGGCCCTTCCTCGTCCAATTTAAGGAGAAGGTCAGCCTGGTAGATCTGCAAGATCGCCATAGTATGCAGCGCTGAGACCGCCTGTCCAGCGGCTGTGTAAGCACGCCCGTGCAGCGATGAAGTCACCCAGCAGGCTTTAGAAGGAAGCGTCGTCTGCGCGCGCCGTCCCGCAGAGGGCGGGCAGAGATGCGACGCGACCGCCGCCTCCACAGGAGGAATGGAGAGATATCCCTTATCTCCCGCGCCGACGACAGAGGAAAAAGCCGCAGAGGTGGAAGTGCGCATCCTGGCGGAGAAAGGGGCAGTCCATGACTTAGCGACTTCGTCGTGGAGCTCATGAAGGAAGGGGGCGGCCCTAGACCTAGACGGGGCTTCGTCCTTCTTGAGAAAGCGCCCGTCGAGTCTGTTGCGCGGCGGCAAAGCAGGCGCCTCCCACTCGAGGCCGATGCTCTCCACGGCCTGGGTGAGCAGACGCATCAGCTCAGCCTCAATGCCGGGTCTCTTTCCAGAGGGTTGGCTAGATATGTCAGCGGGGGGGAGGTCCACAGAGCTCGCCCAATCCTCGCTATCAGAAGCCATAAGAGAGCATACCTCAGCGGGTTCGTCCAACTCGGGAGCGGAAGCGGCGGCAGACGGCGGGCGCTGTCCGTCCGGGAGCGACTCAAGTGAAGCCGGCGAAGCAGGCGGGCGAACCGGCGAGCTTTGGCGGGCTGGAGAAGGCTCGGGAGCGCGCTGGGCGCGACGCTTCTTGCGGCGCGGCAGAGAAGGCTGGGACGCGGGCTCAGAGAACGACGCCAGGCGAGTCCTCAGAGTCACCATGGGCAGAAGTCCGCAGTGCGGGCATCCACCATCCGCGAGCGCGATAGCCGCGTGCTCATGACCCAGGCAGGACACACAGATGACGTGACGGTCCTCATCACTGAGTTGGGAGCGGCACGAGCCACAGAAAGGCATCTTTAAAAAGACGCAGCTCTTTTAGAACAGAGAATAGGTGTTGCGTCACGTAAACAAACACACACACACTTAGCAGAGTAAAAGGATATAGTACGCCGGAAAGCGCAGCAGGTACGGCGGTTGAAGGCGGCTGGGCCAGCGACTTCAGAAATGGCACGTCCCGCTGATAAGGCTACAAGTCAACGGCGCGGCTTCTCACTCTGGATCCAGCGATGCGTGAGCTTCGCGTGAAGAGTAGAAAAATCAGAGGAAATTCAGCTATCGAGGGGGTATTTATAGGGCGAGACCACGCCTCTACTGGCGGGACATGACGAAATGGGCGCGAAGCGTCCCCATTCGTCATTACGTCACGCAGTGCCTCACCTCGATAGGCTGCAGCTTTTCCAGCAAGGCAGCCAATGGGCGCGGGAGCCGTCTCGCCCTTGTCTGCTTGCTGCTGCAAAGCGTTTTGCATGTTTAAAATTAAGGATAATTTTTGGCTTCAATATCTCGAGGAAAAGAGTTTTCCCCATAGCGTAAGATATTACGCAGTACGAGAGATACTCTCGTAAGAGAACAGTTTTGCTGCTTCATATTTTTGTGCAAACCGTGATTCATTTTTTTTCAGGATTCTTTGAAAGTTCAAGAGAAAAGCATTTAATTAAAAAATAAATATTTTGCATTATTATAAATGTCTTTACTGTCACTTTTGATCGCTTTAATGCATCCTTTCAGAAGAAAAGTATTACTTTCTTAAAAATAAAAAATAAATCGTACTGACCCCAAACTTTTGAACGGTAGTGTATATATATATATACATGTGTGTGTGTGTGTATATATATATAAATATGTGTGTGTGTGTGTGTGTGACATTATTATTTGGCAAATTAAGCCCTTACTAATTCCCATTAAAACTTTCCATGACTGTGGAAACCTTATATAGCTGAAAGCTTGTGTCACTGTGAAAATACAGTGAAGAAGAGATCAAATAAAAAAAGATGTTTTTATTACTTACAGTATAGTCAAATGTAGAGAGCAAGAGTGGAAGATAAAATCAATACAAACAACTGTTTAAATACAATGAGAATTTTATTAAAACGGTGCAAAAATAAAATAAAAATAAAATAAAACTAACATAAAAATCAGATGTTCTTTCCACCTAGATTGCACTGTCACACAGCCCGGGGTCACCTCTCAAACACAGAAAGGTAAAACGGCTGAAAACAAACACAAATCGCCCGATTAGCCAGAAGTAATGCACAAATATGATTAGATAAATTGCATCTGCCAGTTCTGTACATGCAACAGTTTCAGTCTCATGCAAATTCGAGAATGCTGATGACTGTAGCTCTGTCACATCCATGAAAACATATCATATAAAAATAGTAAGTAAGCTACGTCATAACAAAACAAAGCCCACTGTATTAAATAAGAGAATTTAGTGTTTGAAAACTGATGGTGGACGCCATCATTAAAAAATGTACTCAAAATGTGATTAAGTAGCATAATTCGCTTTAAAATAGAAATTAGGAAACTTCAGGAGGTCCGTCTGTTTGACAACTAGCCATGTAAGAAAGAACATCCTAGTTTCAGAACTAAACATCCCAGTCTTTTGAAAAATCTTACTACAAATATATATTTTCAAATCATACCTTGTCAGATCACACTGATGGAGAAATTAGTTTGTTCACGAGAAACTCTCTGATTGAAGAGGCTTCTCTTGTCAGACAGCGCCGTACGCACCAGAATACTGACTCCACCATCAATTCAGCTGACTTCAACTCAGGGTACGGTCCTACAGCATACATTCATATCTTTAAAAAACACTGGAAAACTGCTTCTCATTTACAAAAATAACTTGAACGTATTTATACATTTTTTATTTCTTAATACAAAAATGTTTGCGCTCTTATTAGTCCAACGCTCGGGGTGGCTGAATGACCTTTCCATTTGTTAAATAAATGGATCCGTTAAACGCAAACTACGAGTACATCGGAAGGAGAACATAAACTCCAACTAGCTGTCATTTCACTGACAATTTCCTCTGGGTTGTGCCTTGAAGCTGCAATATGTTTGCAAAAGCACAATTTACCAGACACGCGCACACACACACACACACACACACACACACACGCTGAATTCCTTTTTGCGACTTAAAGTGGAAATCTGGGTAAATGGTATATGCCTTACATAAAACCAAAAAAAGTTAATTGCTTGCATTTTATATTCAAATGTGCCTGACCGAATGAAACAAACAAACAAACATAAAAAGCAGCAGCAGCAGCAGCAGTGTACTCTTTGTCCCTTATTTACACTAAAAAACTGAGCCAGTCTCAAAAGGTCACTAGGGAGGCATTGACGTAGAAATAGGGGAGATAATGAAAAAGAAACCTAAACCAGTGTGCCATCTATTGGTTATGCGAGTGAACGACGGGTCAAAAATATCTCGCTTTCGTTTGGGGAGAAAAAAAATGAAACCATTAACCCTCCATCTTGCTGGACGGTAATAGGACATTTAGTGATTTAAAAAATGAATGTTGAATAAAATAAATCTAAGCTTTGAAAACACGGGAGATACCATATAAAGAGGTATGTTGAAATTGTTAGGATACTAGCCTGACATTTTTAATTGTGCAAATGTGGGAACATAGGAGATGCAACGTGGCCTTGAGCTGACACAGTTATACAAATATTTGCATACGACTGATTACATTTGTATTGAGTGTTTCGGAAGCAGAGGGGGTTCACTACGACACCAGCTCTTCATCTGGAGTTCACAAACACTTACCCACATCAAACATGATCACAGCAGCAACACCCTCTTATGGTGCTAACAGCTCATTTCATACGAGCAATGAGAGGGTAAGGGGGTAGTCACCCCAAAATAAAGAATCTGTCATCACTTACTCCCTCTCATGTCGTTCTGAACCTGTATGCGGTCAAACACAAAATGAGATGTTTAGCAGAATGTCCAGACTGCTCTTTTCCATATAATGAAATGGGGCGCTCTGCTCTGTAAAACGGTGTAACTAACATTTAGTTAAAATGGAGCAAAAACTGATCTTCCCTACTATGGTCTAACATACAAGAAGGGCAGACGGGTGTGGCTCATCCACACTCAGATTCAGAGAAAACGGAGTACGTGTTTGCGGTCCAATGTAGCTCTCAAAATCTCATTCGCACGTCCACATTGGTGTGTAGTGCTTGTTTGCAATACACCAAGTGCCATTATTCTCACTAATATAAAATCTGTCAGTAAATGAGCAGAGGGCAAGACTGTGTGTAAATAATAACTTATGGTCTATTACTTGAAATATACCACACAAGTTGTATGCTTCACATTTACTTTCATTGTATGGAAAATGGACAATTTCATTTTCTATTTCCCAGTCAGGTTTTGAACTGCATGCAAGAGAGAGTAAATGACAGCATTTCCCATTTCTAGCTGACTCGTACAACTGGCTTTATCAGAGGCTGCACTTTCTGTTAACAGTGTAAAAGGATTTTGAAAGCGTTTGTCACAAAATCTCGACTCAAGGTGCATCGTATAGTTTAGAGAGATCTGCTAGCATCCCTCTACGTCCACAAACATTGAAAACACTAGAATCAGCACTGTGAATCCAAAACCAAACAAAAGTAGAAATTCAGTTCAACAATCCTCATTGGAGGACTGAACTAAGACTGAAAAGGCAACTAGGAAACAAGTGAGTTTGCGCACAACACAGTGGCACCTACAGCCGAACCCTGACCTCCGCAGTCCACGCAAGTGGAACCGCAAGCTCTGCCTCCAGAATGGAGCAAACCGCCAGACTAGAAGCACAGCAACATAACAGTCTATTCATCTAAAAGCCACATGCACAACCTCTGGACATGAGAAAAGTGCTTGATTTGGTGCAGCAACTACTCTGGGGGCGATACTGCGTCTATCAGTAATCTTGTGTCCAGTGAATTTGATGGAAGCTGATGCGTTAACCCCAATATCATAAAGGAACACCATTTTATTTGGTGCAGCAGAAACATTTGAAGAGGTCAGAAATTGTTTTCAACATCCGCCCCCTTTGACCTGCAAGTACCTAGAACTATTTTATCAATATTACCAACATAATGCTTGAATACTACCACATGATGTACCATTTCCAAAAAAAAATTGTCCGATTTCTTTCCTTGAGAAAGGGATTTCTTTGTGCTAATTTAAAAGGATTTGCACTTTTAAATGTTCTAGAAACACTTATTAGAACGGAAATTACTGCAATTTATAATCAGAGCATATAAAGACCTAAAACGAACACTTTGTCTGTCAAGGTTCAGCTCCATAAGTTAAAACATCTTAGAAGCGAGAAAGCACCACACTAGCTAATTTAAGCCAACTAAGTATGGCTTCAAAAGGGGAGCAAGTTAAAGTATTGTAGCTTTACAGTAAAATGGGCCAATGTGGATAACACTCGAAGCTAACAGAGTGTTGTTGCCTTACGCTCGCAATATGGCAAGTCTTATTTTGATTGCAGCTGATATAAATGGATTAATTGTAGCTAATATAAATATGCATTTTCTGGTTGTGCTTAATGTGTATTTTGGGGTACGCAGCATGTTCATGTGATGCAACGTAGCATGTTGTGTTCAAACGTCTATTGCCCGTGTTCTACATTCTCGCCACAAGGAGGAGACAAGGAGACAGGTTAGAGGATGACCACGTCAAGCAAATGTGTGAGGAGCTTAAAGCTCCTGCCTATGAACCACAGCAAATGTAACACAACAGCAGTCCCATTTCCGCAATGCCCATTCACTGTGGACACAGAGTCTCAGTAACCTGGTTCAGAAAGGCCGATCTTATGTCTTAAAGCAAGATCCACACAAACAGGATATGATGTGGCTCACATGGGGGGCTCCAATGAGTTCTATATGAGAGAAACGGGACAGAGATTGTCCATTCAAAACCTGTGGATGGCCGGCTCTGTTTCCCGTCTCTTCAACTCCTCTCTGTAACAGTACGAGCAGTAATTGCCCGTCTCGGGGTGGCCGTAGTAATTGCAGGTAGGCGTTCGGCATCTGCTGGACTGCAGGTTTGCAAGGCCACCCGCACTGCCCAAGGAGTAATGCCTCACAGGCATCGGCCCATTGCGAACGTCCAAAGTAGTGCGCAAGTCCCGCAAGCCATTTGTATAGCCTCCGGTAGGTTCGGTTGGGTAGTCAGTTGGGTCATGCTCCTGGGGAAAAGATGCCAGGCAGGGGGTGATGATACGGGATGGGCTACCCAAGCTGGTGGAAGGTGGGTGGTACTGGGAATGGGGAGGGCCCTGTGCTAGGGGGCAGTGTCGGGGCAAGGTAGCATAGGATGGTAGGCCTGGGTAAGAAGACGGCGAACCTCCTGCCAGCTGCCGTCGTGTGTCCATGTAACCGTGCACATGTAGATGCTGTGTAATTGGGGTAGGAGAATGGTCAATGAAGGTGGGCCTTGGGATTGGGACCACACCCGAGTACATCATCGGGCTGAAAGAAGTCGACTTAAATGCGTTAAAAGTAGGAGGGGAGTTATCAGTAATTTCCTCTTTGCTTTCAAAACTTCGGTAACTCAGCTCAGGCCCGTCCTTTTTCAGTTGAGATCCACTAGTTGTTGCAAGACCTCCTGCTGCTTTCCGTTCAGCTTCCCTCCTCTGTTCCTGTTCGGCACGGAAGCGCTCCTCGGCATCCATCAAGTATCGTTGGATCATCTCCTCCTGGAACGGCTGACGGTTGCTAGTAGTGAGTACAGCAGCGAAGATGTACTTCCTTTCTCCTTGCATTGCGGATCGGAGGATGCTAAGACTCACTTTCACATCCGAGCTGTACTTAAAAGGTTCACTTTCTGAAGAGTAGCTTCCGTTTTGCCGTTCACTTATTGAGGAGGGTGAACCTTTCCCAGAGTCCTCGGAGCCGGTTTGAATGGAAGGAGAGCTGTCCTTACTGCCCTTACGACCTCTCAGAGAGCCTTTCTTCTTCTCCAGACCCTCTTGTTTGCCTCCACTTCCACTTGCGTTCTTTCCCGTCATCAGGCCTCCCACATTCTTCTTCAGCTTACTGCCCAGGCTCTTGCCAAAGCTACCCAGCTTGTTGGCAACGGAATCAGCACGTTTCTTGTCCTTATCCTTTTCTTTGTCTTTCTTCCCCTTCTCCTTTCCAATTGTGCCAGTCGTCCCTGCTGAACTGTTACTGGATGAGCTAGAGGAGCTGGAAGATCCACCGCTTGTTTTGCCTGTTGTCCCACTGGTTCCAGTAGTACTGCTGTCCCCATTGCCGTTGGAACTGCTGCTGACGGACTCCTTATCGGACTCTCCAGAGTCTGGCGGGGTGCGGGCATCCTCTCCCGCAGACGCTGTAGGTGACTCGGGCTGGGCCAATGGGGCCTGCTGTGGATACAAACAAAATATTGTCACTAGATGATTAAGCTGGGATACAAATAACGAGCACAGTAAAAAATCTGAATGACAAGTTCAAAGATGACTTTTCAATCAATGGTTTTCAACATTGTCTAACACAATATTTGAAGGCCCCCTATGTGTGTGTATGTTTAAATGTTTAAGTTTAAAGTAAACAAAAAAACAAATATTTATTGAAGCAAAAAATTATTCTTTTTACTTCCATCTTTGTAATGGCTTTTTAACTTGTATATAATAAATACATTTATTAAAAATATATTAATATTTATCAAATACATTACATTTATAAAAATATACATCAGGGCTTTCAAGTTATAAAGACAGGCAAGAGTGACACCCTGCGGGGGTTGGACGGGTCGGACGGGTCGTGGGAATGGGGTTGTTTCATGACAATATGTCAGTCATTGTGTGGTAACGAAAATGTGACTAGGCCTAGACTACTAGTTTTGAGCAGGTGTTGCCAGTGAACAGGCTGTAAAACTGTTGGCTAAGTTACAGACAATGAATGGAGGATGGAGCAGGCTTCACTCAATAATTACACTTAAATTTATTTTAAGAGTGCTGGCCTAATGAGTAGAATTCATATATAGAAAAAAGAGGCCGCACTTTGCATAGGCAGTTTATTTTACACAGACGCGTTTCGGCGTGTGCCTTCTTCAGTGTGCAAAAAATCATACTTTACCCAATCTTATATACCCACACCAGTTGACACCCATAATCACATCAACCAATAAACTTAAAATGATACACATGTTACCAATGTTTCAATGAGTCATTAATGAAAGACAAAGACACATAGGCCTATTTGATACAGCATAATACTCGTAATATGTTTACAGGAAACAGCTTAAAGACAGGTCCTCATTCATTCCATTGGGGATACATGTGTTTAAATTAAAAATGTACCAAGCCTCCCTTTGAAGGAGGCGGTTCTCACGGTCTCCCCCTCTTGAAAGACGACCAACGCACTCCAGACCCATAAATTTGAGCATATTGGCATTATGTCCCTCAGAGTTGAAATGTCTTGCGACCGATGATTTCTCATCATTCTTTCTAATAGCACACTTATGCTCAAAAATTCGGGTCTTCAGTTGTCGCTTCGTTTTACCCACATAAAAGAGCCCACAGGGACACGTCAGTAAATAAACAATAAAGGTAGAAAGACATGTGATTCTACCCTTAACTTTATAAGTTTTGCCTGTTTTTGGATGTGTCAACATATTGTCTGTCAGCATGAAATTACATGCCGCACAGTTCAAGCACTTAAAATTACCGTGAGGAATTTTGTAGGGGAAAGACGACTGGGGATGCCCAGGAAGGTGCGAGCGCACTAATCGGTCTCTCAGGCTAGGTGCTCGTTTATAGCAAGTACGCGGTAGATCTTGAAACGTATGTCCTATGTGAGGGTCGCTACTTAGAATGTGCCAATGACGTTGCACGATGTTCTTTAAACTCTTTGAGATATGACCATAAGTCGATACAAAGGTAACTGGAGTGTTGTTTACCTGATCAGTACGTTTGGTCATCAAGTCAGCGCGCTGTAAACTGCGCGCGCGCTCTACACAGTCACGCACTAAATTGTGTGTATACCCCCTATCAATGAATCTTTGGCACAGCTCACCCGCTTGTAAGTTACAGACACTCATGAAAAACTGATGCTAATTATCTGGGAAACATTCTCTAACAGCAGTTAAGTTCTCATTGTTTGTGTCAAACAAGTTGTGAATTTGTTGTAACATGAAAACAGGAGATCATGAGTTACTCTGTGCTCAAAGTGATGTTTGGAGCTCCAGTGGTTTCCTCTGTGGGTGAATGAAACTTTTGGAAGATGTTGTAGCAGAATCACGTGAACAATTCCAGGATATGCTTTTTTATTGGTTGTTAAATCTTACCCAGATATAATAGTGCTATTTTCTGATTGGCTATTGTGTAGCCCCTTTCTTTTTTTTTATTGGCTGATAAGTGGCGGGCTCGACTAAGAACACCAGGGGAGACGCGCTTGATTCCTGCCGGGTCCATAGTGAGAGCGGCGTGGGCAGATACATTTTCTTCGCTGTGGCATATTAAATATATTATAAATAGTTTTTCCACGTGAGAAATACAATGCGTAGCGGGAGTGCGTGACAAAAGACCGAAATGAGTGACTGTCACGCTCAATGTGTGACACTTGAGAGCCCTGATACATTTAATACAAAACAATAGTAAATTAAAATGTTAAATGTAAAAATCAAGACATAATGTCATTACATAATGAAGTTTTTAATATTCGAATATGGGAAGTGATAGGGAAACACTATGCCAGTTTAATAAAAAAAAATTTTTTTTAAGATTTTTAAAAACAGGAATGCTTTGGATACACTTTGTTGTCAGAATAAAGTGTTTAACAAAGGTTTCTGGTTACAGTTAAAACTAAACCAGTTAATTTATTAGCCTGGCAAAGCAAGCTAGAAGCTTACCTGTACCTCACAGGGTAGAGGAAGCCAGGTGACCGTCATGTAGCAGTGCAGCAGATGGAGCTTGGCCTCCAGAGATAAGGTTACACTGAAACCAAACAATAGGCAGGTCAGAGTGCAGATATTCAACTGCCTTTGACGATAGCAAACATGAAAAGTAAACGAATTTGCATGTTTCATGAAAAATGCATAAATAACATTAGCAAAAGTAATAAACTTATTTGAAGAATTTAAAGATATTTCAAGTGAAATATTTTTAAAAAGCATATCAAATATTGACAAATGTGAAACTGTGGAAATAAGAGGGAACTACAGATGCAACACTGAGCTATTTGTGCCTCTCTGTGTTCCATTCATAGCAAGAATTTAGCGATAATCTGCATTAAAGAACAAGAGTTGCTAATCTTGAGTGTTGGCCAACAGCGCTCAGTTCCAACAGGCTTCACAGTGCTAATGCCTTCATTAGAGTCAGGCATTACTGAACTCTGCTGTAAATAAGTCAGAGCTGAGTCATTTGGCACTACATAGTCAAAATAACCTGAATACTTTAAAAACATTTTTCTGGGCAAATTTGGTATATGCACAACACACAGCAATTACAAGAATGTTCCAGGTTTAAAACAAATCAAAATCTATGAATGGTATTTAGAACATGCTGTTGATTACCAAATGCAATCATTTCAACTTTCCTCAGAGTGTATAAACACATAAATAGCATGGATAAATTACTAATATAATTTTTTTGACAAAAAAAATGCGATGTCTCACTTCAAACTTGACAGGTTTTTTTACTGTAAACATTTTGTGCTTGTTTTAAGAGTCTAAATTATTGTCTGTGGTAACTGACAGCATATCAGAAACATTGTCCATTGAGTGCAACTACATGCATGAGCATCAGTTTTCTAATCAACGTATAATGTAATGTCTACCTTGCTAGCATCACATTGTCATTGTCATCTTTTCCCCATTCCCAGTCTTCCCCAGGATCCACAGCAAAGTGCAAAGGCAGCATCTTATGATCCGAGTCCGTCAGAGGGATCACCACTGTGAAAGTTTTTAACAAACAAAAGGTAACAAACGGTCAGTGCCTTTCTGAATGACACTACTTCACTACTTATTTATACTTTGGCTTATTTACAAACACAATGTAGTATTCAACTGAATTCTTAAGACTACAGCCCTAAAGACCTTTGAAAAAATAAGCTGCATAAAGCGGATAACGACTTTCTGGCAAGCATAAATTATTGCAGTTTTTTGTTCTGTCCTGGTTGGCAAAACTGGTTTATCAGGCAAGAACAGCACACAGCATGCAACATGAAAAAGCAAACAGATTTGCTACATATGAACCATTCCTCACCTTGTTCTTTGGAACAGTCCTTTTGCTCCATTGAGACCAGGGCAGAGAAATGGGCCTGGTCATATGCCAAAACGAGAGGAGAGCGGTGACACTTGTTGGCTGGTACTTCCAGAGGCAGGTAAATCCCTCCAAATGGGATTGGTGCAAAAGCTTAGCAAGTGACAAAAAAGACAAACTCTGAGATATGCTTTGTTTGTGGAACATGGAAAGTCAAATGGAAAATTCATTTAAAAGGGTGCCATTTTATTTTTCTCCCTTAAAGTCAGCTTATATTATGTCATGATTTAGTTTTACACAATCATTTTGAAATTCTGCTAAAGCCATATGCTATTAAGGATGTGACTGTGGAAATGTTCGAGGATGGGCAAGTGATGTAACTGGTGTTGCGGCTGAACACCGGTAACACAGACTATCGCAGCAATCCTAATGCTAATGTGCTTAGCTTCAATAAACAAGGGAGGGAGTTTTGCATTGTGAGTGTTAGAGTATTTCAAAGTGCGTCAAACTACCCTCATTAAAGGACTCGTTAACCCAAAATGTAATATTCTGTCTTTATTTACCTTCTCCCCCAGAGTCCCGCAGCATGGTGTCAGCTACCACCACTATCGGCCTGCGGAGCACGTGAGCAAGAACGAAGACATGAAACTCCTCCAGGCTCTCATATACCGGCTCCTCTTGTGACTCAGCACTGCGGGACACAAAACACACTCACAGCATGAGCATAACACTCCAGAAAACCTGTTTACAACTTTCAAATCTAGAAAATAAAATCAGTTGAAATCCACACACCCGTTGCTGCAGTTGGTGCTGTAGTGTATCCTGGGTTCACTAGATGCCAGTTTCAACAACTCATTCCACTCTCTCTGCCACTCTTCTTCTGTGTAAACCAGTCCCGACTGCACACAAATTCACAAACATAAACATAATTAGGTTTACGATTTGTTTTAAATAAAATTTAGGCCTATCATTTAAAAGTTTGGGGTCGGTAAGACTTTATGTTTTTATTATATCATCAAATATAGTCAAAACTAAAACAGTAATATTGTGAAATATTATTATTTAATTCAAATTTATTATTTATTAATTTAAAGTGCCCCTATAACCAATTTTTGTGAATGTAAAAGGTCTGCAAAAGCGCATGACAAATAAAGTTATTGTCTTCCAAAATAAATAATTAATTCTGAACTGCCAGAATGAATCGTCAGCAATTCTGACTCACTTCCTGAATTGAAAATTAACATATTGCCAAGTGCCAACCTATGATCTTTATTGTCTGCCCAAGAACGTCTACTTTGACCCGCCCTCAAACACTGTGGCTATAGCTAAGGCCAGGAAGTTTCGCTTCTGACGCACACTGTAAATGGTAGACCAATCACGACAGACTGGGCCATCTGACCAATCGGAGCAGAGTTAGCTTTTGAAAAGGAGGGGTTTAAAGAGACAGAATCTTCGAATGAATCGTTTTCAGACTCTTGAGGAGAAATAAGGAGATATGCAATGTATATTAGAGTAAAATAAAGTGTTTTTTGACCTTGTGTGCCAAATGTGCACACAAAATGTGCTCTAACCTCTTTGTTCTGCATGGTTTGTTGCCATCTCCACCTTCGCTTTAAAGCTTCCCTCTCCTGCCCATGATCCATCAGTGCATAGAGAGACTTCCGCAGCATCAAGTCTCGATCATGGAAGCCCCACATACCTGCATTATAAATGTTTTAAGCATAATTACCAAGATTTCATCTGGCAGTGGTTTCTAGGTGAGTATGCAGTCCTGTTAACTGTTGTTTTGGACACAATAATTAGCGTTTACTCTAAAAGTGCCTGTATGGAACTCTATCTGCCACTAATATATCGATATATCAACCAGCATCCATTTTCAATGATTTCAATCTCAGGAAAAAGAAACAATTTTTTAGCCTGTAAACTTTGAGCTAAAAGTAACACCAACAGAAAGCTTGAATGAATCCATATAAAACTGTATAAAAATTCATCTGTTCTGTGCTGATTACTAGCAGATCGGAAGTCAGTTTGAACACTTACCCAGTGAGGCTGCGTGTAACAGGCAGTTCCCATCACCACTAGTAGCCAGAGGTAATAAACTCTGACATCCAGTGCCTAAACGAGTCCACCAGTTCAATCGTCCTGTTGGAAAAAAAAAAAAAATTCTATGATACATCTTAAAGTAACACTATGTAGAATTTCAACCTTCATAATATATTTCCAAGACCCTTGTGATGGTACATCGACTTAAAATAAGTTAAATGACACGTCTGCCATAGCCTGACGGGGTCTGTATCGCTTTTACTGGCACTATGTAACTTCTGGTTTCGGGTAGGAACCGACCACAAAAAGAACTACAAAATTCGACTGCTTTACGTCAAGCGCTAAAATAGTCATTATTTCGTTTTTCTTCTTTCTGATGTCGCAATACATCATCCTTTCATGAAATCATGTAACATACTCTACCTTGTCTGTGGACATCGTTCATTCTAAAGCCGGTGCTGGATAAACAGTGAGCGTGCGTGCGACGGTAGACTAAATTATTTAAGACAGCGGCAATGGACAATTCCGTTTCCAACCAGTAGGACGACCGAAGAGGCAAAGTTACTTGGTGTTACTTTAAAAATCTTTTCAGCCTAGGTCTCTGTCCCAAAACCAAAGTGAGCTGCCTATGTAGGCAGTACTGCAGGGGCGATGGTGAACCAAGTGAAATATCAATCATAATATACTTAGGATTAGATTCATAATCTATCAAAAAAAAATACGATCAATAAAAATAGTTCAATCTAATAAAAAAACAAACATTTTCCCATTATTTGTGTGTGCTGTGTATCTTTGTGCTCATGCTAATGGCAAACTCCTGTGTGCGTCACATAAGTACCAGTATATGTATGACATGGCATTTCTGCCAATGTAGGTCATTTCAAAATCAGTAACTTATGAGGTTACAGTTCAGTCAGGATGCTTATATTGACAGAAGATGATAATGCAGCTAACAGAAATGTAATGCTACAAATGTCTCACTATAAAACTATTATAATAATAGTCATAATATAAAAATATTTAGTTCATCTTGAAATAAAATGACTAACCCGCATGCTCCAATGCCACCATCATGGACTGCTCAATGAGGTCTCTTTCGACGAAGCCGCGGAAGTCGTCTCTGTAGACGGTGAGGTCAGGCAACTGGAAGGTGCAGAGCGGAGTGTCCAGAAGCGGCTCGTTGCTGCCGCCCGTACTCGACACGTGCGAGCGAGCCAGAGAGACGATGGTGGAACTGGCGTGAGAGATCCCCCTCGACAGTCGCTTCTCCGTGGCTGCTGCCATGATACATGTTCAGATTACTGCGTATACTGGAGAATATGAAACTAGACACTGGTAACCTATTATCTGGCTGACCTATTCTTAACACTCCTTTCAATTCGAAAAACAATGTTGAGTCAGGTGAGAGTGGGCAAGGCTTTGAAATTACATCATAAGCAACTAGTGTCATGATCAGAGTAAATCATTTACATAAATTATGAAACACCATTTGAGAAATGAGGTCAGCCCATGCAGAGAGGCGTGCTTTTCAAGTGCTTTTCGTACCTTGCACAACCTCATCTTGGCGATGCAAAAGGGACCGCCCCGTTCGTGCCATCTCTTTCTCAAAGGAGGGGTACTCTCTCTCCTCAGCAAGGGTGCATGAGAGGTTCCCAGCATGCACTTGTCTCAGCTGCTCAAAGTCACTCAGCGCAGCTGAGAGGTCCCAATTCTTTCCTGTGAGGAGAGTCACAATCATGAAGTGTGCAGGTAAATAAGAGGTCATAGATCCACTGCACTTCTGCTTAGGAGTTTAATATTAACCCAGCAGTGTTAGAGGCAGCAGAGTTCAATGACGCATTCCATTGCAGTAGCTTGTGTAAATATTGGTCTGTACTGACTGTAAAGCGTGCATACTGCAGAACTATGTATATTTTAACTCATTCTCGTATCTGCAGTGTTGCTAGGCAACATGCGCTGGGTTTGTTAAGGTTTTGGTGCACATAGACACTTTAGCCACTGTTTTTTTCTTCCTCCTGTAATTAGTTAATCATAAAGACCTTAGTCAGGATAGATGCCATATTGAATTCTACATGGCTCACCCAAATAGAATTCATCACAGTCGTAACTATCCGTTTTATAATATAGTTTTGAGTCTTGTGTTTTTAATTCAAGTGTTACATAATGTGAATATTCCGCATGCATCAATCAAGTTTAAAATAAAAGGAACACAATTAGAGACCATTTATTGGATTGTCAAAAAAAATAATTACATTGCTGCATGGTTATGTAATATTTAAACATTTTGGGTTGGTTTGTTTTTGTGTTATAGTTAAAGTGAAGTACAATACTCATACAACAATATAAGATTTTGGTCATTCCACCCACCATCTCTACCAAAAGACTGACTTCTTATTGGAGCAAAATGAATGAATCAAAGCTGAAGATGGGGGGGTAATGGGAAACGGGATGGTTTTGGCTCACCCTCCAGCAGGTCTCTGGCCAGTCCTGGTTCAGCTCCAGTAGAACGGACAAAGTCGGACAGGACCGCGTCCATATCCAAAGTCATGTGATCATGAATTTACAGTGTAGAAGGGGGCATCAGGAGAGAGAAAAGACATGAGAGCAATTCTCCCTCACAGCAAAAGCACCATTACGGCCACACCTATAGAGCAAGAGGGAAAACAGACAGAAGCGATCCTTAGTGAGGCCATGCTCAAGCTTTAGCGCATCATATTGGTGCACATTACCAGAGATCTGTTGACTCCAGCAGTCACATGCCATTCCTGTGACCTCTGCTGTGTAGCTCAGCTAAACGCTTCAGTTTGCATTACAGAGAATTTGCAATTCATTAGAAAGGTGGCTAGTATGATACAGCTGTTTTAGGTGCGTTTCAAAGTCCCGAACAGTAACTGAAAGATTAAGTAATAAAAAATGCTTCTTGAGCACTAAATCGCATATTAGCAGGATTTCTGAAGGATCATGTGACACTGAAGACTGGAGTAATGATGCTGAAAATCCAGCTTCGACATTGGGTTGCGTTTCGAGGGCGGGATTTGTAGGCTGCTGTATCACGTGCCGTTTGAACTGACGCGCTACAGCAATCTGTCACATTTCAAAGAGCCAAAACGTAATTTATTGTGTGAATCTCATAAAAATATTGACAGATTCTGACAGCTGTGGGTTTGTTCCATATCAAAAGTAACCTTCTCTGTCTCGTCTGTCGGTCTCAGTGTCCTCTTTGTCCGCGATTTTTCTCTGCGTGAGAAAATGGATGTGTGGCGTGAGAGCGTGTGAAAAGGGTCAATTGCGTGAGTCTCACGCTCAATGCGTGAGAGTTGGCAGCCCTGTATACTATTTTTAGTTCTTGATCCTCCTTGTCATAGGAGAAGTTCCTACTTGTGAGTTTGCAAGTCATAATTACAAACATGTGTGTTTAAGCTCTCTTTTGTACTTTTTCAAAGACCGGAAGCTTTTTTGGGTTCAAAATGTAACTCAAAAAAGAGCAAATGTATCTGTAATTGATGCTTTCTCTGTGTCAGCACAAGAATGATGCATAGATAATGATGGGAAATTTAGTTTGTCACACAAGTCTGTTGCCTCATAAACTGGCTAAATGAGTAATATTTTCTAGCAAGCTTTATAGCTATTCCTCATCAACAGTACACAAAACGCACAGACTAAATTGCAGAGTCAATATTCACAATTACAACTTACTATGACATATGGCAATTTGGGTCAGGGCTTAAAGGTAAACCAATGTTTCTCACTAAAAAGTATGACACTTGAAGTATCACTGATCATTGAAGTATCATTCATGTGCACTTGTCTCATAAATACATTCATTCCAACATGACTCGAAGGCTGCATAAAATCAAATGCACATAACTGCTCTGAACCTTTACGCCTCAAACTGCCCTGCTTAAAGCATTGTGACAGAGATGGTCAGCTGAGAAGGCAGCGCAGGAAAGCACTGGAGGAGCTGAACAATGCCACTACACTACCCATTAGGGCTGCACGATATACTGAAATTATTGAAATATAAGCAATACATATCACAATGTGCATATCAGAAGGGCTTGCAATAACGTTGTAACATTAATGGTAATTCAGATAGCAGAGAATAAACTGGGTTACAGAGCTCCACTCACATTGTTTTCCATTAAACTACATTATATTTGTCACAGAATTTAGTAACATAAAAATATTCTATATAATTATAATATAATAAATATCTATAATTAAAAATCTATTCCTTTGAGTTTATCTGAACACCAATTAACCAGAGAGTAAACTTTTGTCATTACATTAATTCAGTTCACAGACGATGAGCAGAGAGCTTAGATATAACATGACAGCTATGTGTAAACAAAAAAAAACATAACATTATCAGGAAATCATGTTGACATTAAATCACTAATTGGCTTTGGCTGTAAAAATCCTGTTCGAAACATCTGTAGCATTTTGGTTATGTAATTTGTAGCTTTTAAATACGTTTAAATATTCAATATGCGAAACAAAATCAATAAAAAAAAAGATAGATTATTTGAAACGGTTTTTTTTTTTTTTTTTTTTTAATCTTGAATATCATGCAGCCCTACTATCCATACCTCATTCAGACAGAGTTGCTCAGTTATGAAGAATTTTAAAGATAGGATGACAAAGCTTTATGGATGACAGATAAAATTAAAGTGGCATTTACATCTCCCTTTAACAGGACAATGAACATTTAAAAACTCAAAGTGTGTTAAATAGTGATTTGTTGCTGCTGATCACACTTTACGGGTTTGTGAACACAGGCGTCACGTATAGATAACACTATGCAGTCAAAAAGTCCCAATGTTTAAATAACCCCTCCCTGATGTAATGGTGCATCCTGTCAGCGCTGCCGTCACCTCCCTTAAAGCTCTGACTCAAACTTTTCAATTTAACGCCCATGACTCACGATTCCTTACTGGGCCCTTCCCACCTCGATGACCAACAAAAAGCCAGGCATCTCTCTGTGCCACTGACGGACATAAAGGGCGCTTTCAGGGCCTCTCGCTTTGACTTTGTTAAAGTCTAACAGCAAAAACAAGGGATTGAATCTGGAACATGATTATGCACCCCTATCTGATCATTTGACGGCATGTAAAGAACTCCTGCCCAGAGCAGCTAATCAGAATAATCCACTGGGTGGGGATAAGATTAGTGACTCAAAAACAGCTCCTGTCAGAGTTTAAAGGAAATATGAAGTACTAAATAAAACCCTGAATGACTCAATAGCATAAAGCTTGCTTCACACACTCACCTGACATCTTTCATAACATTAGTTAGAGTGAGTCAGCCTCTTCTAACACAAACAAACACAACAGGACAGCAGTTTCAGAGGTCTGGGCCCCCAGGACCAGGTCAACAGCCCATCTCTCAGCAGCAGCCAGGCTCTGAGAACCATCCAGCAAGCAAAACGGTCAGAGACGAATGCTGTGCACGAAAACCTGAAACACAGAAAGTCAAAGTTAACTTAACATCTCAGATTATTGAGGGAGAAACAACTAACAAAAGGCCACTGGCATATTTACAGAGTCAGCTTATAGGGCATCTCCACATCACAAGCGTTCAGGGTTTGCCAGAGACACCTAGGTGATGGTAAACAGAAAGCACCAAACAGATTTTTCTGCATTTGCTAGCCGGGCTTTTGTCTGTTACATAACAGGCGTTGCTGTCAACACGTGGGTGCTTTAAGATAGCAGGATCACTGAAACAGAGACGCACACAAGCAGAGGTCAACAGAGTTGTGTTTGCTCTGTGCACTGTACTGACTATAACCCTCTAACCTATATGACTGATGACTGTGTACAGGTTAAACTAATAACAAAGATTTGCATCAGTTTATGGAAATAACTCAACTTTTTGTAACCCTTGCTCCCTTATAAAGATGCATCAAGGCTCAACACAGAGAGAGTTTTGGGCTGGTTTATGGAACGGCCAGTGCTGCGTTGTTTATGGTCAACAGTTCAAAGATAATGTGCATGTATTTGTATGAATTTGGATTTCCGTGGCATATTGCAGTAGCCTGGCTCTGCCCTCCTACGCACTTCCGCTGACGTTGATGTCGACCCGTGCGTTATTTTGAGTTGTAGTTCAAAATAAGAAAGATCCGAGCGAAGCCATTCGGTCCGTTGTGGCAACGCTGCCGAATATCGAGAAGTTAAAGCCGGAGCAAGAACAATCTTTGCTTAGTTTTGTGTTTATGGCCATCCTCCCACGGGGTTCAGGAAAAAACATATGTCATGACCAAACGTTAGCGATTGGTTATGGCAGATAGAGTGACTCTGGGCAGATCCAATAGTTTAAGACTTCAATAGAGTTGCCGCCTACAAGGAAGTTAACGCTTGTCAATGGAGCGGTGCCAGACTCTCTGTACAAATGAAATGTACGAGAGTCTGGTAGAACCAGGTTAGTATTGCAGGGGTGGGGGGGAAAAAAATCGATACAGCATAGTATCGCGAATTTTCTGTGGCAATACTGTATCGATACACGGACGCCAAGTATCTATCTTTTTTTGCAATATTTAATTATAAAATTATCTGTTTTACTTTCCGGTTTTCTTCATTGGCTTCTCTATTTTTCACTGCTTGAGAACATGGGTTGAATCCAAAAATCGAATGTGAAAAAGAGTGAGTGAATTCGGACAGTCGTTGAGCGTAAGCTGTTAATGCAGTGCAATGTGGGACAGAGACACGATCTGACACGTGTCCCATTTTCTCACAAATGTTCATTTAAGACTTTATTTAAATCATTTAAGACTGCTCTTATGAGGGCATTTGACAAAACTGACATTTTGGCATAATTTGTGTGTGTAATGATTTGTTCAAGGTCGAAAGAGAACTCGATACTGATGCGCGTCTTTTTGTTGGTCGTGTGTGTGTGTGTGTATATATATGTGTGTGTGTGATACAGGCAGGATTTAATGGATACTGAATGGGTGAATGAGAGGCAATATGTAAAGCGCTTTGGTGGCCATTGGGTCTGTGAAAGCGCTATATAAATGCAGTCCATTTACCATTTACCATGAAACCGGTGTTGCGACTGAACACCGGTAACACGAACTATCGTAGCAAGCCTAGAGCTCACCATTCATGTGACCTAGGTCTCCTATTCAGAGAATAATTACGTCCTGTGTCCTCCTGAATGTTCAAGAACAAGTTTTTGCACTTCAGTTAATGTGTAGAAGATAATGTTTACAGAATTAAATGTGACATTTAATTAAAGTGAGTTGTCTTATTTTCCTAATTTTTTTAATAATATGGGGGACATGAATTGCATTATCGCAGAATCGAATCGCAATACTTGCTGTATCGCAATATATTGAGAATCGCAATAATATTGAATCGTGGCCCGAATATCGCAATACTATCGAATCGTCACATTTTTGCCAATTCCCACCCCTAGCGTAGGGCTGCACGATTTGGGCCAAAATGATAATCACGATTATTTTGATCAATATTGAGATCACGATTAATTATCACGATTATTTGTTGATTTTAACCAAAACAAATTTTATTGCCACATAGGCTAATTATAACTGCTTTCACATCCATATTGTGCTACATTTCTGCTAATGTATGTGTATCTATATAAAATAGGTCCTCTTATTCACCAACATTCAGTGCATCTCCTTAAAGAATAAAGAAAACAATAAAGAAAATGTAGCAAAACTTCAACAGGGCACTATTTTACATTTTACATTGTGTAAATCTATTTTAGGAAGCAAAATATAAACTTGCATTGTACCTGCATAATGGATGTGAATAAAACACGCAAAATATACAATCAATAAAAAAACAAATATTCCATAACAGAATGTAACCAAATATGAACATTTCAAGGCAGAACTGCACTATGGAAGTTCGATTAATGGATGAAATTCAGAGTCATTGTTATTTGACGCTTAAGAAATGTAAAATGTTGTGGTAGGCCTACAGTGTCAGTGATCAGTTGTGAAGTCTTACTGCATAAATTTAATCTATTTAATTCTCCATGTGAAAGTTTATGTGCTCAAATTATTTCTATTTGTTAAACAATAGGTCAAAACAAGACGTTTGTAGGACTGATTATTGGAGTCCATTAATCGAACTTCCATGCCTCTTATATAGTAAATATATATATGTAGTATGTACCAATTTACTAATGCAATTTACTAATGCTCACACTCGGTCTCTCACGCGCACTGTCACTCAGTCTCTCTCGCGCGCGACACAATCGGTAGGCGCGCGCTGTTGCTCGCACGCAGACACACTCGGTATCTCTCGCACACTTTGGAGCACGCTCTGAGGACACTCGGTCTCTCTCGTGCAGTGTCGCTCGCACGCAGACCGTAGGTCTCTCTCGCGCACCTGGGCTCATGGAGGCACGTGATCAGACACTGGTTTACGGTGCGCTAGATTGGCAAAAAAAGCTTTCTGTGAACTGAATGACGCATTTAAAATATCGCTCGATCACGCGAATTTGATCGTGGGAAGCCAAAATCGTGATCGTGATTAAAATTCGATTAATCGTGCAGCCCTACCCTAGCGTATTGAGCACTGTCGTTGTGTATTGTGCTGGTTTAAGTGTGGCACCAAGATCCCATCATTCTTTTACAGGAAAAGTGCATGATTTTATAGTTGTCGGGGAACTGACACATTTTGAAATATTGACCAGGAAAGCAGAAAAATCCCCTGTTCAGTCCTGATGCACTGGAACAAGACTTGACATGCCTCTCCTAATTTTCTTGTCAGATTTCCTCTCTCTCATGACATGCATGCAATATAAATATATGACACGGAATAGTGCTTCACATCTTAAACTGAATCTGAGGGTGCTTTCACACCAGAGCGTTTGTTTTGGACCTGGTGTGTTTTCTCCCTCGGTTCGGATCGTTAAGGTAAACACGGCGATCACGCTCGGATCCGCACCAAAACATCCGCTCAGAGACCGCCTGAACGAGGTGGTCTTGGCCCTATCGCAAACGAACACTGGGGCGGTTCGCTTGAGGTGTGAAAGCAATCAGACCCAACGGAGCAATGAATCAAATGGTGTTATGATTCATAATGGGAAGCGTGCTATATAAATAGTCAGTAGTGTCTGATTCTGTGAGAGCACATTAGCAGGGTTTTTCCTGCATAGACAATTATGAGGCGGCCGCCTCCGTCAAATTTCGTGCCGCCTCCGCCTCTCGACAAAACTCGGACAGACAGTCACGTGCTCATATACACTTTATCCACCGTGACAGTTCTGTCGCGATTCCCGCTTGTGTCCATTCTCTAACCGTGTAGTTTGCCGATAGTGCTGCACGGATCATAATCCGCGGGTCGAGCGGGCCGAGTAATAAAAACATTCCATTCAATCGAGGGTGGACGACAGCTAAATGAGTGTAATAAAGACACGGAACTCCCATCATGGTACCTAATGTACGGATGGTAACAAAGTTGCGCTGTTGAGTCTCGCGCAGTTATTTATAACATTAATTATAGTTAAGAAACAATATATAGGCTATACACACGACCAGAGTGCTGTTTTCCTGAATGCCATCACGATTGAAACCGAGATATTAATTTCATAACAGTTCAATAAACAAACAGTTAAAATTAAGTTACTTACATTTTTAGACTGTTTTTGTTCTGTTTTAGCAGCGAAAATAGTTCCAAACAACAGAACCATATCGCGTCTCACAGCAACACTCATCCATGATTCATTACTGAATCATTCGGCGTTTTGAACTAATCGCTTGAGTCAAAGATTCAATTGCCCATTATTGAACCGTCTCATTCTGAATCAATCAGCCGTTTGAACGAATCGTTTACATTAATGACTCAATGACTCGCTCATTAAGACGGCCGCCTGTGTCTGATTCTGTGAGAGCACATTAGTTATCACAGTTGAAAACCAAAAGAGCACCTCTTCTTAAAATGTTGTATAATTGTGCTACTCTGTGCAATGCTGAATGCTGCCCCGACGAAGCCTTGATTCCTGCTCTAGCTGCATTATAACATTCGTATAGTGTTTGTGTGTTTCTTGACACTGTTCACCTCTAGACAGCGCTGGGAGATCCAGAGAGAGCGTTTTGGAATTTGCTGCAGTATTAATACTGTATCTGTCCGCTTGGAGTCATTTAAAAGGTCTTGATTTAATGAGTGTAAATATATATTTGTGTACTTATAAAATGTTTTATTGGGGTTGTGTGGTGTAGATATGAGCACATCGCTTTGCGCAGGCACCAGTGACTTCCACCATTGCGCAGTATAGTTTCTGCCACTAAGCTAAACTAACCCCTGTATAACCCTAGATAAACCCTGTGCTTACGAGTGTATGTAGTTTATGATTTAACAGCGGGAATGACGGCTACATTCGTATAGTGCTTGCGTGTGTCTCAACAGTTATAAATAAAGCCACAATAAGTTTATGGAGCGAACATAGTGCTGGGCGGTATGACCAAAAATGTATTTCACGGTATTTTTCAAAGTTGTACCGTTTTCACGGTATATGGCGGTATTCTTTTTTTTTTCAAAAGCATGACGCCTGTTTCACACATACTCCGTGTGCAGTGCGTATGCGGTGCGTATGCGGTACAGGAGCAGCACGCGCTATAGTGCTTTCACATATGCTGCGTTTGCAGTGCGTAACTGATCCGCAGATTCTGTGTTTCCACAAAATCAAAGATGTCTAAGTAATTTTGATTTTAAATCCAAACGTTAACTTTGACATTATTTAAGACATTGAAACAGTATGAAAAATAATTTTAATTTATTGTGATTCTTTGTTTTAAATGTACATTTTTCCCCCCACCCCCTCCCTAAAATATATAATGTATTTTTTGAGGGGGAAAAAATCATATATGATGGCAATTTGGAACTTTTGGGACTATAATCAATTAATCATACTTTTTTGTTTTTCTTGACCCTGTAATTTAGTAGATCACATTAACTGTAATTATGCGTATATGATTAAATTAATACAGTTTCTTGTCAATCTATATCTATTTTAATGTAAACAATGCGCTGCCACTTTAATTCAGTGCGGTGCAGCACAGCAAAAATAGACTCGGTGCGGAAACGATCTCTAACCTGTTAACATGGGTACGTAAAAAAATACGCACCGCATACGCACTGCAAACGGAGTATGTGTGAAACGGGCGTGACTGGGTGTTAACCATATTTTCTACTGATTCATAGAGTAAAATACTGCAGTAAAAACGTGCAGTGGTCATGTTTATTCAACGATGTCCAAGCCTTTTGGAAAATCTATTTGTGGCGGGTAGTGTTAATGTTGTGAATCAAATGTATGGGAAACTGTAATATAATTTGACAGCTATCAATTATAGTGTAACCTATCCATCTTCACTGTCACTCTCAGTAACACACAGAGGGCTTAGTGCCCTCACCACAGTGCAACAATGAAAAGCGAACCCTCTCAAACAGTGTCGCTTAAGCAACATCAGCCGGTGTTGTGGTAAATAAAAAAAATAATATCAAAACAACAATAAACACCGGTATTCGGTATGAACCGGTATACCACCCAACACTAAGCGAACATGTCAATCATCTTGATGGATGACGCAGAGGAAACTGACCAATAAGAGGACAGTTGTACTCGCATGTTACTTGCATAAACACATTTTGGTACGCTTTGAAAGGTTGCCTTGTGAAAGCGAACTGAACCAAGAAGAAAATGCAACATTGTAACAAATTAAGTAACAAAACAACAAATGATCTAGTTGACAAAGCTCTTGGTCTATGGCAACAATCTGTTTCTCTATGGTAGCTGACATTTGATTTGAAAACCGTTCATGACACATTTGGCTTTTTTTCTCCCCAAAAGTAGGCTACAAAATACACACAAGCAAGTTAGAAACTAGAATAATGGCTGTAGGTGCAATGAGGTGAATAAAGCAAAATATACTAAAATATAAAATTGAGAACATAACATTGGTTAAATGAACAGTCATTTTTCATAATATTTACTTACAATTAGGGACGCTCATAATGAACTGGTTAACCGTTAAACGACAATAAGAATTTTGACCGATTAATACTATTGGTTAAATGAGATAAAAAGTAATTTAAAGGGTTAGCTAGTTCACCCATAAATGAAAATTATCCCACAATTTAATTTACTCACTTAAGCCTTCCTCCTAGGTGTATTATAACTTTCTTTTTTGAGTCAAACACAATCAGAGTATATTAAAAAATATTCTGGCTCTTCCAAGCTTTATAATTGGACTATGGGAGGGATAAAAATTGAAACAGAAACCAGCGGGCTTCCGTAGCCTACCTCCCTCATTCAGCACACAATACGAGACGCTGTTCCCTAAGCAGCTTTCTGTGTGCGCAATCCACGATGGAGAAAAACACGGACCAGTATAAGCTACAATGGGCTATGGGTGTGCACTTAAATGGACAAATACACAGACAATTATGTCAAAATGTCTGTCTTGGTGAGTTTTCACTTAAATGCAGTTTACTTTTATTTGTGTGCACTCACCCAATAAAAACAAAACATTGTGCTTTTGAAAACAAACAGGAAGCCTTTTATATATTCCTTTTACACATGTAAAAACTATTTTAAATGGGTCACAGACACTTATACATTCGGATTTAATTTTATTCTAATTTAACATAACTTGTCAGTTAACAGTTAGTGATCGGTTAACGAGCTTTGGTTGTCAGTTAGGGAAAAAACCCGAAATGAACATCCCTCAAAATTCACAAAAAGTGCGTTATTAAATGAAAAATCTGTTGATAAATTTGAGCTGTAAAAGGGGAAACTAATACTACTGTCCATGTGTTACAGTACATTTGCTCTGAATACAAAAAGTTAATGACAGCAGAATCAGCAGATGAAGAAGTTTGTTTGAATAAATGGTATAAATGCTTCAAGCAAAAATAGGGATGTTTCTCTTCAGGTGTTGACCACCCATGCAGAGCTAATGAACTCACTAGAGCACAACACCAGCATAAATGAGCAAGATAAAACACTAACCAGCCATCTGCTACTCATAATCCAAATTACTAATGTCAGACTAAACTGAAGAAGCATGATCCAAATACAAATGCAATACTGTAAGAAAAAAAACAAACAGAGCAGACCAGAAGTCACTGCTGAAGGATAATTGAATGAATGTTCCCCGTGGTTTTAGAGCTGCATTAATGAGCCCAACTGGTCTCATGCAACCACCACTGCTGAGCTGGAGTGATAAAGAGACCGCTTGTCAATCACAACTTGACAACATTGTCACTCTCACACCATGTCTAACCAGGTGCGACACGGCCATCTGAGAGTCACTGTCAAATCATTTTTCTGTTCTAACTAAATGCTGAGAGAGCAACCAAAATCACAGCCGAAGGGAACATATCTTATGTTTAATCATTCTGCCCTACAAGCAAAACAGAAATTGCACAAAAAAAAAGAAAAAAACAAGCTTTCAAACACTTTGTCCCGCAGTCATTTTTCAGATAATCATGCATGCTCCAAACTAAACTGACGAAATTGGTTTTCTTGCAAATAAAATTGCACATTCTGCAGAGGAAAACTTGAGTAATATAAATTACAACAGTGCATTTAGCATCATTTCATGAACAAAATGAATAATTACCAAATGCATGAATCAAACAATGTTAAATGAAGTCTAACAATCTGATGACCCTAGCAAACTTCACTGCTTGGTGCTGGCGTAATCGGTTTAGGCATGGGAAGCGTAGTATCATTATGTAACGTCACTGCTAGGGCTCTGAGATGCAGCAAAGAAGAGATAGTGCTCTCAAAACCCAGTTTGCAGCTTCTCGCTACTGCACCAAGACAGGCCACGCAATAATGAGACACTGAGGCCTGAAAGCAAAGGGCTGCCTCAGGGGTTTGGGTAGGGATGTGTAAGCTCTCTGGAAATTCAGAACTGCACCACAGATATATCCTCTTCAGCATCCTGTCCAGCTACCATTAAAAAGTCATCAGTGCAAAGCAAACCAATTGTTAAGCAGGAGCATAGAGTCTAGGGCTGGGGTAAACGATTATTAATTAAACGATTAGTTGGGCGATTATTTTATCGTTTAGTCGACTAATCTAATGACTAATTGGACGATTAATATAAAGATTTTTTTTCTGCTGCTCAATTAAAAAAAAACAATGTATCTCAAATAAATACGAACTAGCGTACTGAATCATGATACTGTATAAGGTAACTAGTTATGGATTAAACGTCATGTTAAGACATAATTAGTGTATTTGAACACCGTATTAGATCTATACGACAAAACCGTGTTATAAAAATTTTGTACAACATTTCATCAAGAGAATGTTTAAATACTAATATCAGCTTAGGAGGGAAACGGAGGCGGAGTTAGTGGTGCTTCTGCTCCTGCTGGAGGTGATTCGGGAGAGTCTGTTCTGTTTCCCTTTACCGATCAGAGCGCGCGCTGACACGGAGCAAAGCCTTGTTTATACTCCACGCGTCCACACGAGCGCCCGGCAAAAATGACGCGTTGGGTGCGCAAGACCAGCAAGACCCCATTTCGCTTGGCTGTGTGCACGGCTTCTTTTGTAACAGCGCGCACGGCGCCGCGTCCGCGGATGAACGACTGCAAGCCGAATCTGCCCGAGCCGTACGTCTCACCGCACCGGCACCCAGTTTGCGCTGGTTTTTTTTTAAGGATTTGTTTACTGTGTGTGTGATTCATTTAATGGAAAGCACATTCACTTCTAGTGGTCTTCGTCCTCCATTCTGCAATGTTTCGGTCTCCCACGTGTGTTGGCGAGCTGTACTGCTGGGAACGGTGCAAAAAATAAATAAATGAATGTGTCGACGCAAAAATATGGCGTCGACGTAGTTTTGACGTCGAAGCGTCGAAGTCATCGACGCGCCGCTACAGCACTAATAGAGTCACTGTTAATTTGTCCATTTGCAGTTAAGCAAGTGGGTAAACAGTCCAAATGCAGTCCCTTGTGACTCCTAATCAATGTGATCAATTGCGTTGGCCATTTCCTGGTAATAAAAAAGGAACAAAATAAATAATTTTTAAAGAGATAGAATATATGTTATATTCTGCCACCGTATCAAAAAATATCTTGTCATTCGGTACTAAATTTCGATCGCTATGGCGTTAACGGATAATTCCGGTATTTAACACTTTGAGTCTATTTTCTAGTTTGTTTTGGATGAACTAGAGTGGTGGACTTAGAAATTTTGACGATGGGTCCTGTCTCGACTTTTTGACTATTTTAGGATCGCCTCTGACCGCTTCAGAGTGGCTTTCTACGAGCATACTGAAACATGTCCTTAAAACAACCCTTAACGTTCGTTTTCAAAACTGTTAAACTCACCGAGTGGTTAGTGGTGTTCGTTGATAATTAAAAACAAATATATCGGCGCAATGTATGCTTTCAATCCGTGTTATTTACTATAGTGGAACTATTTTTTTCAGATACCTCACAACCGTGTATAAACTTCCGCTCGATATTTGAGTCTGAAGCGTTAGCACACTCCCGACCACTTGATGGCGACAACCACTTTGAGTGGTTCCACTCAGAGACGGAGAACCGAGCGAAAAGACTACAACCAAATGTAAACAGACCCCTTTCGGTATCCGAAAAAAGCATGTACAGAGTGAAGTTGTTAAAAAAACGCAACTTGATCCTACAGAATTAGTCAATTACAGGTCAATCTCGAATCTGCCTTTTCTGTCAAAGATACTAGAAAAAGCAGTATCCTCACAACTGTGTTCCTTTTTAGAAAGAAATAATATCTGCGAGGATTTTCAGTCCGGATTTAGACCGTACCATAGAACTGAGACTGCTCTCATTAAAGTCACAAATGATTTACTCCTATCATCCGATCGTGGTTGTATCTCTCTATTAGTGTTACTTGATCTTAGTGCTGCATTTGATACTATCGACCACAACATTCTTTTAAATAGACTAGAAAACTAGTTGGCATTAGTGGAATTGCACTAGCATGGTTTAAATCATACTTATCTGACCGTTTTCAGTTTGTAGCAGTAAGTGAAGAGATGTCTTATCGATCACAAGTTCAGTATGGCGTTCCACAAGGCTCAGTACTAGGACCGCTGCTCTTGACTCTGTACATGCTACCATTAGGAGATATAATTAGGAAATATGGAATTAGCTTTCACTGTTATGCTGATGATACTCAGCTGTATATTTCTTCAAAACCGATGCGCAGTAATATCAACGAGCACTGAGTCCTCCAACAGACAACAATGGAATTTTAAAAAATGGCAAATTAAACACGACAGAAACTGTATTTCACTATGCTACTTGTTTTGGAACATCAACAAACACCACTAACCACTCGGTGAGTTGCATAGTTTTGAAAACTAACGTTAAGGGTTGTTTTAAGGACAGGTTTCAGTATGCTCGTAGACAGCCACTCTGAAGCGCCCAGAGGCGATCCTAAAAGAGTCAAAAAGTCAAGACAGGACCCATCGTCAACATTTCTAGTTCATCCAAAACAAACTAGAAAATAGACTCAAAGTGTTAAATACCGGAATTATCCTTTAATCTTTAAGTCAACGTCAGTGAACCAATAAGCATACCCCATAGAAAAGATGTGGAAAATATCAAAAGTGTGACTACATTTCACCAGGCTCAATGCCAACAGCGTGTGATGCAATATTTGCAACAACAAGATCATTGCTGCCAAGACCGGAAAGACAACAAATCAAAATTAATTCAAGAGCAGAAAGTTGCTCCGTCTTCGACTGCAAGAAGAACTGTAGCGCGTCACAAATGAAACTAGGGATGCACGATATATCGACCACATATCGTTATCGGCCGATAAATGGTCTTTTTTGATGTTATCGTTATCGATCCGATACGAAAATTGGGCCGATATATCAAAGCCGATAAATAATAGATTATTTACTTCAGTTGAGAGATGCGCGCGGTTCGCCATGATGATTCTGAATGATTCACTTCGAAAAGGAAGATACAGTTCAGTGCAACATGTGCAGCACAAATCTGTCACATAGGCTTCATAACATTATAATAAGAGCACGACTGTAAAAGCATGTTGTGAATTCTTGTTCGCCAGTGTTTCAGCGCGACGAGCGCGTTGAGGCGGAAAGAGCGCGTCTATGGAGTTAAGCCTTCATGACGAGCACAGTCAAGTTCTCTTGAGCATTCGCAGCATTCTGTGCCATTGTAAGTCGTAATATGTTTATTTTGTGTATATAGGCCTATATATCTGAATAATCTAATATAGGATGCGTTTGGTTGAGTTAATGAACGACGCGCGCAGGCGCAGCGATTCATTGTTCTGGTGATCATCTGCGTGGGCGCAGCTCAAACAGCAATGCTCTTTTATAACTATAATTGGGACTATCATATACATGCCATTATAATGAGAACACTATTGTAATAAAACGTTGTGAATTCTCTGGGTTTAGTTGCCGTCAGCGCGTTGTTGTGGGAATAGCGCGTCCAGAACAGGGATTATTATGACCAGCACAAGTTCGATTGTGCATTCACATCCTTTTGTGCAGATAAGTCGTAATATAAAGTTGATGTAATATAAATATCTGATTAATCTCACATATCATGCGTTTTGTGGATTTAAACAACCTAGAAAAGTTCTTCAGTTTCCCGGTGCTCGTTCTCTTCAGCTTCAGCGCGAGCAGATTAAACAACAATGCAAAACATTAAAAGCTATGATTTACACTGTCATATAATTATATTCACCATTGTAATAAATTTGTGAATTCTTTGGGTTTGCATTCTTCAGCAACCGTCGAGTTGATTAACCTTCTAGCAAAGCGATTCAGTTTAACGTTTGTTCTCTTCAGCTTCAGCTCGTGCTGCTCACACAGCAATGTCATTTAAACAGTAATGCTATTAAAGATGTTTACTACTAGGCTACTGTAATATTAAAATAGTTTTTTTTTTTTTTTTAAAAAAAAGATTGCGTTATAATTAATAACTAACATTATTTTGTTCTCGTATTATTTTCATCAACGATATGGTTTGATTCAAATAATTTCCTCATTGTCGGTGCGAGGCGATTCCATTTTATTGATCCATGGCACATGCATTTTGTTTCTTTATATGCAGCCCAATGTTAGCCTATCTAATGACTTGTTTGCAATATTTATGTATTTTATTTTTGTTAGGCAATAGATTTGTTGATAACACTTTACAATAAGGTCTCATTTGTTTAATGCATTAAGTAACAGAGAGCAATAGCCTTAATTGTTAGTTAATAAAATATGTGTGTTCATGTTAGTTCACAGTGCATTGACTAATGTTAGATAAAACTTTCTTAAAATGTCTTATAAAATTGTTGGTTCATGCTAACTAATGCTAACAAAATTAAACCTTATAAAGTGTTACCATTTTTTAATAAAGAAAGTTGCCCAGTGTAAAATTAATTTTAAAAGTTAAGGAATCTTACACTGGTTCAAAAGGCTGTATACTGTAGTATATGTTTGATTTATGTTAAAAGTGTTTGAGACAAGGCTTTTAATTGTGAGCCTTTTGTTTATGTATACAGGCTATCAAAGTATATAAAAAAAATTATTTAGATTTATCGGCCAATATATCGGTTATCGGCTTTCAAATGTAAAGAATTATCGGTTATCGGTATCGGCCAAAATGCTCATATCGGTGCATCCCTAAATGAAACGAAACTCGGCATATAGGATACTTGCCTCATAGCTAACAGACATGAGAATAGGCATATAGAAAGCTTGAAATGTCTACTTTTACTAACCAAATCGAAAACATATACTCTCTGATTATGTAATCCAAATCAAAGGTGGATTTCAAGTTACTAGCTTATTAATAAACAATTAAAATGTCTCCTATTTTTAAAAAAAAACTATTTTTGTCAGTTCTAATATTGGATAATAGGTCAAAGGTCTGATGTAAATGTAATGTAAATACCTTGGAACGCTCTGTGGGACTAGAGCTTCCAACGCACGTTCAAGCTCTTATCAGCAAAGCGCCAAGTTAAGAAAAGCCTGTTCTTGACTACTAAAAATAGCCACATATAATCATAGTCCAAAAAAAGCAACACAAAGTACAAAGTAAAGTCTGCAAAACAGACAGCAGAGGGGAAACCGGAGGGCAAGAAATCTGGCAAACCCCCATGCTATGAATATCACAGAACACAATGCACTTTACTGATACTGAGAAATATTTCACAATGAGACCTGCTCACAGCCTATCATGCAATGCACTATTTCAGCTACAGTTTACTCAAACAAATACAGTCAATTATTTGAAGCTAAGAGGAATAGTGAGTCATTTATTTATTTTTTGTCTCTGGCATGAAAAATGTGTCACTGAGTTCAGAACAGACACTGGAAACATAGCATGTATATACAGTGAAAATTTTATTTTTGCTGCTTGTTCAAATTACTTAACTAAAATGAGCTAAAGCAACAGATTTGTTATACATTTTGTCCTAACTTGTTTTCATTGTGTTCAATCTACTTAAAATTGAAGTTTACTTAAACCATTTGTGTTGGGATAACATGAATGAAGTTTGTTGCATCAACTGAAACATGTTTGACATTTAAATATGTTTCTGTTATGTTGAAATGTTTATGGTTACTATTGTGCTGAAGAGTAGAGTTTGGGTAGGTTGTGAATGGCTACATGTATGCGTGATATGTCCAACGAGCAATAGCTTTACTAATGCCAGTGCAGAAACACGCAATTTCCTACTTGTGCTGTGTTAGTTACAGAAAGTCTTTTCATTGTAAAACATAACTGAACGTCAAATACAAACGGCTATTTTCCATTATATATTGGAATCTACTCAATATATTTGAACTGATATAACTAAAAACATTAGGCTAGCTGTTTCCATCACTCTATGTTTTTATGCGCATTTTGAAGTATCGCATCAGAAACCGCTAATTTTGGGGGGAAAAATTACGCTCGCTTGAGGTGGTTTTTGACTTGTGGGAAAAACAGTTCATGCGAATAATGGGAGATGGAAATGCATTTGCCTTATAAATTCTGACATAGCGAACATTAAACCCACGTGACTATTCGGGTGTTTCCTCTGATGGTGGCAACGATGTTGCATAACATTTCAAATATTTCTGACATTCTGAAATGCCACAGGTTATGAGAAAAATGTCTGGTCACCACAACCTCCCAAAAATCTTAGTGACGTTATTTTCCCCTTATTTATAGGGCTCAACCTGATTGTAATGCACTTTCTGCTAGTACCTTCATCAAAGAATCTGCATTTCTTTTTTTGTGTACAGCATTCAATTTGGTGATTGCCATTTTCTATGTGTGCCTTGTTTTATTTAATGTTGGTTACTAGGTTACCAACACCACAGTCATCCACTCTAACAACTTGGTGGAAACGCACCTAATTCGCATATTTTTCCCTTTTTTGGAGAACTTGAGAAAAAAAATGTGCTTCACATTTGGATGGAAAACCGCTATTGACTAAGTTCAACTAAAATAGTGTTTCCCATACCTTGATTTATCTGTGGCAGCTCATTGCTGTCAAATAAATTAAAAATACACAGTAAATAAATGCAGTAAACTCTATCTGTGCATGTACTGAGTTTAGCATGCATTTGGGAACGCAGCAGGCACCAGTCACTCATTATTTACACATTTGCATAGTTGACGATAGGGAATGTGGAGATGACGTCACGCCGTGTTGCATTATGGGTCCGCCGCCATATTTACAGTATCGCGCCCAATACCGCTGTATTTAAATGCATGTGTTGGAAGCTGTGTTTGGATTTTCTGTCGAGATTTTAATAAACGTCGATATAGTTGTTAAGTTCAACTGCCTTAGCAGGTCACACGATCGTTCAGGGAGGAAACTGAACAACGGAGTATGTTTTTTCACCTTTCTTTCTCGGAAAAAATAACAAGGGAAGCAGGTCGAGGAGCTGACGAGAAGACGCCGGATCGCCGCAATCATGAGGAAAAACTTACTTACTGTCCTCCACTGCATACTACGTTTGTTAAAAGTTGTACAAAGCAAAAGGTTGTGTATTGTATATTCATAGATGACTAAAATTTAGGAGGATAGTTGATGAATGATGTTGAATTTGCGGTTAATGTTAGCAGCTGATGATAAAGCCAGGACACATTGCATGAATCAAATTATATTTATTTTCAATTAACAATTTGCTTTGATGTTCTGTACATCTTTTTACATGCCTTTTAAAAAAATGTCTGTGAATCATGATTTTATATATCTGCTTAATAAATACATTAAGTGACTTCTCTGTTTCTGGACTGATTGCAACCACAAAGACCCTTTAAGTACACATAACAATGGGCAAATATACATCAAACTTTTAAAATAAACGACCAAATACTCTCATTTTTACACGTGTCAACATTAAATGTTGACAATAAGGCACAGTTGTATTTAACAAGTTACCACATCTTGTGGCATTATAAAGTAACGTACATTTTTTTTTCTTGCAGAACATGAAAACTTAACATATGCTGAAAATAGCAAGCTAACATTAACTACGAGAGCTGCTTTTCAGGTAAAATAGCTTGAACTTTATGTACAATAGTAATCAACTTAGCATAGGCTTCGAACACCAAAACTAAATCAGATGTATCAACGTTTTTTATCGCGGATAGTTTGTCCAAATAGTTTTTTGACAGTGGCATTTAGTTTATCCCAGTATAGGGTCCCTTCTCTTTTTCTTTAAACATCTCCATTTCTTCCGTTCTTCTTCAATTTTACCTCGATTTAGCCAAACACCCACTATTATACCGAAGGTAAACAGAGATCGTGCCTGTAAAGATGGCGGCCACGTCCCATAATGCAACACGGCGTGACGCACCTCCGCATTCCCTATTGCAGCATTTCAAAAAATGTGTAATGTGACACGTTTGTAAACTTGTTTTTCTTCCAAATAAAAGCTGACATGCTTAACTCTTTCAAGAATAGAAATTTGGATTGTTATCCAATTATGAAAGTTTTATTTATTTTTCAGTGGATTTGTTTTATAATATATGGCTATATTACTGTTATAGGAATACCCATTTCAGGTCTGAGTCTCTACTAATGAGCTGATGACCTGAATCAGGTGTGTTTGATTGAGGAGACATGCAAAATGTGCAGTGCCTCCAGGAATGTGGTTGGGAACCACTGATGTGTAATGTAGACTGAGGCTATGTTTACACGGAAACGATCTGAAGAGAAAACGCAAAAGTGGCGTTGCGTTATCATTTTTTATTCTGCGTTTAGACGAGCGTTATGGTTGGGAAATCCGCGTGCATTAGCTGTGCATGAAAATTGCCAACGTTAATCTTGCAGAGACGGGGAACTTGAGCAAAGAGTTCTCATACCGAATAATTTCCAATTCCCAAAAACGTTGTTGAAATATTTTGTCCCGTTGCTTTTATGGACTCATCATCTATGGGCTTCTCCCTTGACGGGACGTCCCCCCGATTGCCTGCGAGCTTCTCCTCCTGTCTATACGGTAATTTCTGTACAGCGCAACAGAGAGTCGAGTGGTTATGACGCAATCATTAGCCTATTTTTACAAAAACTGTTTCTACGGGGCCATAATGTAACATAGAAGGTAATGGAGCCCTTTATACATTGTCGTGTTTCTTTAGAAATAAATAATGGACAAATGGAGTCTTTAAACGCCTCAAATATAACGTTATTCGCTGTCAAAGTGACGCCAAAATGAATGGGAGTCAATGGAAATGCTAACGCAAGTGAAGTTCTGCTACAAGATGGCGGCACCCGGCCGGCTTCAACTTCCGGTTGATGGATTACCCCCTTGAGCGAATGGGGCATACATCTTACAGGGGGAATACCGAGGTCTATTCACAAAATCCTGTGGGAAACACTGATATACTGATATAACACTGAAAACACTTGCTAGTAAGTAACTAGTGCCTTTTAACTCCCTGAGGTCCGATGACGCGCGGGCGCGTCAACTCGATGTTTACTAAATGTTTCTATTAATATCTCCGCGATTGTGCGGCACACATAAACGGTTCTGATTTTGCCGTAATCGTTAGATTCTCAGCTTCAACATCCTTGTTCTCGCGAGATCGTACGTGACTCACACAGAGAGCAAGATGGTCGTTCACCTTGCGTGATTGGTGGGCTAGCTTGTCTGTCTGCGTTTTGTGCGAAACCAACCAATAGATGCGGTCGAAATCCTTAAGTACCCTTATCCTCACGGTGAGGAAAATACTAGCTGACATGGATAGTGGTGGGTTTCTGTGTTATGTTCATCTTTGGTTTGAAAAAAATGTTAAAAAGTTGACATGTAGACAAGAAAACATGAAAATCTGTACATTTTGTGAATATTGTTAGTAGTGAGTTTTTTTTACAAAGTAAACGTTTTGCTTGAAAGAAAGACCTGTTGTAATGCTACTTTTTCATTTGCACACATCCCATAAAGCTTGATATGTAGTAGGAAGTTATTTTACTCCTATTTTATCTCATTCACTCTAACATTTGGTGAAGGTAGTGTCACAGACAAAACTTGTACTAAAAAACGATTTTTCTAAAATGTCACTTTAGACAATTATTATTCATTATCTACTAATTTATTCATATATCACACTACTTTTGTGATCCTAAGACTTTGGGAAACCCATTTCAAGGACCAAGATAATTCGTCCACATGAGTAATGTTATGTTTCCACAAGAGATTTGAAGAATTTCAAAAATCAGACTTATATTTTTCACCTTTTAGAGCCAATTTATCCCTCTCTCTCTCTTTACACAATGCTCTAGGACAAGTGGTGAACTCACCACTAAGAGAGCTGTTTTTTTTCTGCACATTTTGATATAAAACATATGGGATTATGTTATGTAATTGCCTTTAAAAGGTGAATTTATTAAGATATGTAAAATCGGAGGAAAAAGTGAAAAAATGCCCTTAGACCTCAGAGGGTTAAATAGCCTAAAGAGTTTGTATGGGAATATTCAGAGTTTGCTAAAGTCTACTTATATCCTACAATACAAATTAGGGCTGGGCGATAAAACGATAACGATAATTATCGCGATATAATTTTTCTCGATAAAACGATATCAAGAGGTCGATAAATGTTCGATAATGTGTATGCGTCAAAAGCGGAACGAAACTCATTTGAACCGCGCGCGCCACACGGACCGTTAATCTGCTCGGCTCAAAGTCCAAACAGTCGGCAGCGCAGCGCGAGCTCACTAGAGCAGACCGCAGACGCGTTTACTCTGATTGTCTCGCTCACGAGATCCAGTGAGATGCGCTTGAGTTCAGCGAAGGACACAAATGTCTCAGTTTAAAGGCAGATGAAACAGCGCTGACAAACAGGAGAAACACTGTGCGCAACGATACAGTCATAATCTGAATTGATACTGAATCCATTTACCATGGGTTTACTGTAACGTTAGCCTATTAATATTAACTGCACCATGAAATGTGGGATATACATATTGAATTGTATTATATTATTAATGAAGACAATGTATAAATGACTAATGGAATATAATTACAGTATTTAATAATGTATTTAACTGTTAGACAACTACTGTTTTTCATACAAATACCATAGAAACCATAGTTACATATTGCCATGATAGTGAGGTGCTAAGTTATAGGCTATGCCTGGGTTTATCTGTGGTTATCATGATCTAAATGCATGATACTGGATGACCTGCCAATGGTTAATTTTAATAAAACTCAAAACAGTCAGAATATTACATTTTACCAAATGTACCAAATGTTTTTTTTTTTAAACAGATGTTACTGGTTTTGTTAATGAACATACATTTAACGTAGTATTAGTTTGAGTTAGGATGCAGATTTATTGTCAACTCACAGTCAAATATGCATTTTGAGACAAAACATGTAATATTAATATTGCAGCCTGCACTGCAGTGCCAACTGTGCTGAAGAAATATTTTTCTATTCAGATATTTATTTTGTTAAGGAAAAATTACAATGTTTGAATGTTCTACCTCAGATTTGTGAAATGTTCACCTGTTTGGCAAGTGTTTGTCATGATATGTTCTGAAAATAAAGAGTAGGGCCTAGTTTAAAACCACAATTAATGCTCTGGTTTCTACAACTTTCACTTAGGAGCAAAAATCTGCCATTAAACTTGAAAGAAATAAAAATTGGACATTTATCGTGATAATTATCGATATCGATAATTATCGATATCGACTGATATAAAAAAAAATATCGTGATATTTTTTTTTGGCCATATCGCCCAGCCCTAATACAAATACTAAAGATAAGCCTATCAGCAAGCCCACACAACATCTGCTCCAACAGATTCTTTCAGCTACCAATAAGAGTGTAGTAGCCCATTTAACACTTTTTATTACAATTAAATCCATTATGTTGAACTACAGATTCTCACCCAAAATCCCCAAATTGCAAAAAAAAAAAAAAAAAAAAAAAAAAAGTCCATCTGGGCTAGTCATCTTGGTAGCACAATGGCAATTCTGCTTCATGGCTAAAACTACTGCTGTCTGCAAAAAAAGATAAGAAGATAATAATAAAAGATAGCGACAGTTATGTTTTTATTGACCCTGACAAACAATCCACCTAATTTTAACAGTGCATGCGAGTTTGCCAACCTAAACTAAACAATGTTTGGACAAGGAGTCATATTGTTCTGTGAACATGATTTGGGTTTCCCCTATTCAATCCACATCTGACTGTCACAACAATTATATTTTTAAATTTCAAACACTCCTTATAAAACTAGCAATCTGAGCAGGCAATTTAAAGTGCACAATCACATCAGGCAGCTTCTGTCATTTGAAAAATGTGCAACGCTCACGGTGTCATGCGGCTCCTACAAAGGATGCTATTGTTGCTTAAATTATGAATTCAAGCGACTCTGTTGTTGTATTTAATCTGACAGTTATATAATCTACATTAAGATGGCAGGGTGTGGTTTGCGTTTTGATTTACACATTATTTTAAAAAGGCGTATTTAATGAGATTTTTTCTAGTGCTGCTGCTTCCTTTCATCAAGTAAAAAGAGTCTACCATGACCATGAGTAAACTCAAAGAAACTTATATGCACAAAACATTTAAGCAAGTCAAGCTTAACTGCTTAGTTGTTCAAATAAAACACTTCAAACAAACCAATTCAAGGGACGACTTTTCACTAGGGTAAACAGCAAGAGTAATATTTCTTCTATAGCAAACAAATATATATATTCAAGGAGGACATTTGGACCATACAACAAACTACATGCAGCTAAAGTATACACAGCAGCAGCTCAACGCGAATTATCCACAGCCTAAGGCAGATATTGCTCATGTGAATACCCACGTGCTGCAAGCTGGGCAGCCAGGCATCTTTGCTTCAATCCCTGTGATGTCATCCCAGGCGAAAGACTCCTGTTCAGCTTCTCTGGGATAGGATTACGGCTGCTCTGGATCAAGACTGATGTTCAGCGCATGAGGAATGAGCCATGTGATCAACACGCTTTCACACCAGACACTCTGCCCACTGACAGTAAACTGACGGTTACATTGTTTGTTTGACTCTCTGGCCACTGTTTGGACTAGCGGTTGTGCTTTTGTTTCACAGCATAATCTGTGGCGCTCTGAAGAATAGTGGTTTCTTAAAGAATGTGAGTAGTCTTCATAAGACGTTGACGCATAGGTCTGGGGCAGCGAGGTATGCTGCTAGCGGGACTCTCCAGAGGAATGAATCAAACTGTGGGCACTGGCTGTCATCAGAAACCAAGAGAACAGCTAGTTCCTAGAAACTCTGTAAGTGCTGTAGAAAAAAGGACCTGCATTTTAAAGCTACAGCTTAACATCAAAAACAAGTTCGAGACAAGGCTCTCTGACTAGACAATGTGAGCAGTCTGGTCACTCAGCGAACACTTTCAATACCCCTGGATCAACCTGAAGACACAAGTGCTTTGCTCAAAGACACAATGCTGATGGCTCAATATCAAGCAAAAACATATTTCCTCTATATGTATAGTTAAAAATCTAAAGATGAGGGTCTCATATCAATTTAATATGATGTCTGTGTGTTGGGGCAGATTATTGTTGTGGGAGCATTTTGGCTCAGTGGATAACACTGTAAGTGATATGTAAGGTCTCTGGCCCACCTGCTCTCATTCACCTGCTGTTCTCAAACCCACTGGTGAGGGGACACCACTTACTTTTTCATAATTAACTAGTAGCACCTGCAGTTCTTACCTGACACCCAGCTCACAATTAGCTCTCAGAAATAAATAAGTGAAAAAAGGAACTACAGTGTGATGTAAAGCACAAAATATAAGCATCGGTTATCAGGTGTCTGAAGTTGCATTCGACAATAATCAGGTACTCCTATTACTTTTAAACCGTGACAATAAAACATGCTTATAACAAACATGCACACTGCTGCAAACTGGCCCAACCCAAATAATGATTATTGAACAAGTCCTGACTCTATTGATGAAATATGCTGACTACTTAAACATACTTATCTGCATAACTTTTAAGCATGTTTTCAGCATTAACGCTCTCTCTAAACTGTTAAAACAATTAAAGTTCCCAAAAACCAAAAATAACATCATAGAGGCACAACCATGTAGCAGACAAAGAAATAATGGAGCACAGAACTCCAAAGCACACTCTTGTTCTTCAATTTCAGGTGTGCTGTAAATAGATTATGACTCAGAGGAAAAAGCTCGAAGATCATGTAACTTTCAACCTATTTACTGCAAACTACACATAAAACAACACACTTTTCCTGGTATTTAAGGAGGCAGAGGTGCGGTGTAAACTGTAAGCCTGGTAAAACAATGATAGAAAGATGGATGTATTAAACTCAGGAGGAGCAACACACAATCATGATATTAGTCTGAAGATGGTCAATCTTTATTAAAATAAGAGCCTAAACTTATCTAAGTTAAAGTGTAAAGACGTCCTGCTTTAGACATAAACCATAGTCCAGCACAATGAAATACAGCCATTCAATTTAACCTGTCTTGGGGTGTGACATGCTAAACTCAATCTAAAAGTTACACCAAACAGCATTTTTTAAATTGTATTAGGCCTATACTTTCATGACATATTAATCACTGCATAGAATATTTCTACTTTTAAAAAATGTATTTGTAATATCACATGGACTGAAATGTATTAGTCAAAAGAAAAGCATACTCTCCCTTAATTAAATAAATAAATGCTTAAAAATCATGTTGAAAAAAAAGTTAATGTTAATGTCAACCTTGCAAAACAAAACAAATATCAAATCATAATGAGGCTGAAGAGTGGATATGTTTAAACTATACGAAGGCTTAGCTACGATTATTTTCAAGGTCCACACAAGAGAAAAAAACAACCCTGAACAGTCTTAAACCCCAAGACTTTGTTTGCATGTCCTACTTTCATGTCTAGGGGTGGCTGCCTTCACTAAACAACAAGCTGACAAAAGAGCTTGTAAATACAGAGCTGAATAATTCAGAGCTGAGTGTAACCGTACCCACACATTGTAGGGATTCGAACCATGGCAGCAAGTGCCCACAGCTTTCATTTTAAGCGGGTTCGGTAATGACTGCGCCACACTCTGATGTCTGACAAATTCCACCAGAAAGAGGAAAGATCTTGTCCCCTGAACACACTGTAAATAGACGCGGTCTCTGCAGACACCCCAGGCTCCACAAACGGCAACAAAAACAAACTGGGCTAACCCGCACCACGAAACATAACAAACTGTTCCAGCCAATAACCGACAAGAGGGATTTGGGGGTGGGGTTTGTGCACGGATGAGGAGGAGGGAGGGTCTAGCTAGTCTCCGTTTTGTTTGACAATACTTTAAATGTCCACAAGAAGTGACGTCACCCGTCATCGATTAGAGCGTCTTTAACTTAAATTCCATACAATTTCACACATACATTTGCGCCACTGAAAAACATTGCACCCATCTCTGTAAAACTGCAATCACATGAAACACTTCAGCTAACTCTCGTTTCTCAAACAGTACCAGTTTTTGTACTTTAAATTGACACCTATTAGCCTGGTGGATACATAAAGTTTTTGATGTCCTTTAATTGTGATTGTGGCAACTGATGTGCTGCCATTTATTCTCAACTGGACCAACATCACTGTTGGTTAAAACACTCCAGCAAAGACTGCTTATAATTGGAATATTTTATTAGTCAATTGAATGACATGTGATGTTTTTTATCAGTCAATTGCTTGACGTGTGATCTTTTTTATCAGTCAATTGCATGGCATGGCAGTGCCCATGTGCTGGCAATAAGTTCCATGTCGAATAAACATGGTTTTCTAGATGACTGGAGTTAGATTAAAGATAAATATTTTCACGTTTATGATCTTCATCTTAATATAATCTTGACAATAACAAGTGAGGATGCAGATCAGGTCAGCATATAACACCCTGTATATAATATGTATTACGAACCAGAATTGGACATACATTGTACTATATAATAAGCTACAGTTTATAAAACAAATGCAAATCAAATATTATGCACAGGTCAGCTTATAACAAACACAGCCCAACGTTACATGACAACCAAATACCTGTGAAGCATGAAGGGTCACTGGGATGAAAGGAGTGGCCAGTCATTGGCTGCCAGATAATAGCTTTAATTGTCTTCTTCACCAATCTATAACACATTTTCAGTTCTTCACTAATATAAACCATTAAAACTACACAATTTGTTCTCCTTTCAGACTGTCATTGCTTGGCCAGCGTTAGTTAGCAGCTCGGCTAGCGGACAGTGAGTGTCTCTCAAAGTTGCTGAGGCACAAAATTGCGTTAGCCCAGAAACTAAGGGACGAGTCTTGTTATACACAGTTAAAAGCACTTAATAAGACTTGTACTGAACTTTTAGAGTGTGTGGCTGTTAGTTAATCTAGTTTCAGCAGTTAAAAAAGGGTCACCCGTTCGCTCACTGTCCCCTCAGAGTGTCCAGCCTAAAACATGACCTAACGGCCAACTTTCCCTTATTAACACTCTACTTTCACACAGTTTTTCCCTAGAAAACATCTATGTTGATGTCAAACTACGGATATGGCGGAAATAACGGACACTTTTCTTTCATCGACAACACTCAAACGCTGAGGAAAAATGACCCGGTTCCGTAACAAAACGCTCGTGAGGGTTTTTCAGGCTCGCGGAGCTAAAGCTAATGCAGTTGCGCGCTTACCATGAGCGGCCTCGCGGAATTTCTCTCTCATTTCCTCCCACTGTGGGCTTTTCGATCGCAGAATATCCGTTCCTTAGGAGGTAATGTGTTGTTCAGCTTTGCGTAAATGTCAAAAATACCTCTTGCTTGTTGTCTAAAAGACTTGACGACTAAGTACATTCTTACTCCCACAACAACAACAATGTCAACCAAGGCTCTACAAATCCGCCCATCTAAGGAAACTCAACTGACCGCTTCGGCCAATCAGAGAGAGAGTTGAGTTTGACGGGCACAGACGCGAGCCAATAGCGATTGGAATTTCCTATTAAGCTCCGCCCGTGGGCAGAAAAGGGCAAATGTGGGAGCTCAGTATTACACGCTGGTTGGTCAACCACATAGTACATGATGGGCATCGGTTCGAGGAGCCTATTAAAGTAAATCGGACTTGTGACAAAGCAATAAGCAACAACTTTATTTAAGGGTGACCGGCTTAGTCATGACGTAATTTGCTGATGCTGGAAAAATGTCATCAGCATGTTGTCTGGTCAATTTCACATGTTCATCCAGCATCATAAATCAACGCCTATCATTTCTGTGGAAAATGCAAGTGGTTAAAAACATTTCCTGACAGAGATGTGACATCGCTCTGCTGGTTAAATGCGAATTCTGACAATTGCCTTTAATAAAAAATGGTTATTCAGTAATTCAGTTTACTAAGTAAAAATGTATCTAATGTTTTTATCATTTGTGTGAATACAAGTAAAAAAAAAAAAAAAAGATAATATTTTGGTCCATTTAATAAAAAAAAGTCAAGTACAGTGAGGAAACAATTTAAATAAATTGTAATTTGACCCACATTAAAGACATAACCAAATTTAAACATATCGGTAGGGCAAAAAACGACCTCAAAAGCACCCCATAAATAAAAAAAGGACATAAATGTACACAAAATTTGGCATAGTGTAATGCCAGTTAATTTTTTGTATTTATACTATTTTAGTAATGCATTTGTGTAAACTTGTAAATTTTAAGTAAAAACTAAAATGGTCTCAAACAAAGATTTTAATCCAAATTAATTTATTGGAAGTATAGAAATCACTATTCATAACAGGTTTCAATGAGGAAATGACATGTCAATCTACATACATTTTAAAGTGTACAGCCACTTTTTACAACAACAAAAAAAAAGCTATGGAAATACCAACAGCTTTAACATGTATGCTTCAGTAACGTCTGTCAATCTTCAACAAAAGACCTACAGATAGTTGCCGAATAACTAACAATTAAGACAAAATCCACCAACTTCAAAAACAACACTAAAATCCTTAAAGAAATGCAAACACTCCAATCTGTCTCGAAATATATAATGCCTCAATGGCTGGAAAACAGACAATGGCGTTTAATATGGGAAAAATCAACGTCTCCGTCTGTCAGGGCTCCTGCTGCGTCTTCTTCCACCCCTAGAGGAAAACACATTGGTCCATTAGTCATGTTATACAGTATGTCAACCTGTATCATTAAATGCTATAGAAGACAAACTCCATTACAAAATAAGATTTGAGCGAGTGAAATGGTCAGAGTATAAATTCAGTTTAACAGCATAAGATACGGACTCACCTCCTCTTGCTCTTAGGGGGTCCCCTTACAAAGCCCCAGTCAACACTGATTGGTTGCCCCATAAGATCTTGTCCATTCAGGCCTTCCATCGCAGCCTGGGCTTCTTTGTAAGTCTCGTACTCCACCAGTGCATAGCCCTGGTGAAAAAAAAAACAAGCCTCATTATTTGCCAAGATATTTTTTCAAACACATGAAGCCCTCAAAGGGATAATTCTCCATTGGTTGCCTGGTTCCACAACTATCTTTCACATTCTGTGTCTTGAAACAGGCCAAATTAAACATTTTGTGCATTAACATGTGTCAGCTTGACCTGGGAAAAATCTTCAAGCAAAAAAACAGGGCCAAATGTGAGGATCCACCAATATGGGTTTCTCAATTGCCAACAGATATACATTTAATAAAATGTATGAAAACAATTGAAACGCAACAGGGTCAAAATGTTCAAAATCACACAAAATAAAACTGCATATTGAGCATCTTGAGATAAAAAACTACACAGAACAACTGAAAGTGTTTTAAAGTAACATAATACACCATATTGGATGACTGATAACTGATGCTTTGACCAAAGAACTGTTTTACATGTGCACATAAAAAAAAAAATTAAACTGGAAATGGAATACACTTTTGCTTATCAAGTCCTCGAGCAGACAAACTATTGAATATGCACATCGCTAGTCACATGTGAAGTAGTAGCCAGACCTTCAGACTAATGGCAGAAGGTCTAGACTCCATCGCAGTTTTCATTGGCCAACGACCGCCCAAGAGAACGTCTGAACGACATGTAAAGCAACCGATTTTCTCTTCAGAAATGTTTAAATAAACCACTTATTTCATATGGATTAGTTTTACGATCTCTTTATGAACTTTCTGAAGCGTCAAAGTGGTAGTTGCGTAGCCGTCAATGGAGAGAGAGAAAGCGCTCAGATTTCTTTAAAAAGATCTTCATTTGTGTTCTGAAGATGAACAATAGTCTTACGGGTTTGAAATGACATGAGGGTGAGTAATAATGACAGTATTTTCATTTTTGGGTGAACTATCCCTTTAAGCACAGGAAAGCAGCAAGATCATATTAAACTCTGTCAAAATATGGTCATCAATTTGAGACAAACAGAATCAGATTCTGTGTTCCGTTTAAAACACTGCCATCTGGTGTACAAAATCAAAAACACTTGTCTGATTCAACAATTCCTCTAATTGGTGTAAAAAAGAAAAACTATTTCAGAGCAAATAGAGCGAGAAAAGCCTTCCTGAGCCAATAAACCCAATCCAAAACTGACTTCACCACAAAAGCCAGAACCTGTGAACTTTATATCATATACATTTTTTACATATCTATATCTATTTAGATTCTCTCTCTCTCTCTCTCTCTCTCTCTCCTCTCTCTCTCTCTCTCTCTCTCTCTCTCTCTATATATATATATATATATACACACACACACACACACACACACATACTAAAGCAGTCATTCATAGTTTCACAAATAAAGTGAAAAACAAAAATAATAAAAAAAATGTTCAGTAAGACACACATTTGCATATATTTGTCTTATCCACAAATTTAAAAAAAACCTGGCAAACTAACCTTAAGGTAACCAGTTCTTCTGTCCAAATTTAGATGCAAGTTCTTGATTTCACCAAACTCTGCAAACTTGTCATGGACATCCTCTTCCGTCGCCTCCTCGTGTACACCAGTCACAAACAGAATCCATCCTTCAACAGCTAAAGTGACAAAAACACACGTTAAAAACTGTTCAAATTTTACAAGCGATAAAAGTTCTTTCTTCCAACTGCAACCAAGATAAGGACTAAACATTTTGTCAACTGCAGTTAAACCAGCTTTTCCATGTGACCTCATGTCATGATAGAAATTCTAATGCATTTTTTATAGTTCAATATGTTGAAAGAAGAATTTACAGGCATAGAGATGTCAGATGCTGATATGCAACATTAACATCAAATATAATCTGATATTCTGTGATTTGGAAATTACATTTGCATGTAATTTACAGTTCTTCTGTGAGATCCACTTACATCTCTGTGGGCCAGGCTCATCTCCATCCTGTTCTACTGTGTCATAGTCCTCTCTGACTCGGGATCTCGCTCCTTCCTCTGTGAAACAAAGCAGCAAATATCATTAGTACGGTTATTTAACATGCAAACACACAGTATTAGAGATGAGGTGACTTACCTGATCCAAACCCACGACCCTTCCTCTTCTTGGCTTTCTCTTTTAACTTGTGAATGCTCTCTGGAAGGTGAACAAAAGGAAAAATAATGACTCTTACAATGTATTCAAAAATAATAACAACGGTGTGGACATTTTTGAAGTTAGGTATATAAACATTATGAACAAAATAATATAAACTATTAGAAGATTTCCATGAATACTCTCTTTATAACACAACACAAACGCTGTGACGAATCTATACATCTGAGTTTGTATTCTTAGCCCACATCCAATGTCTTTGGCAATGATAAACATGAAAACAAGTAAAACGTATACAAACTAAAACCAAAGCAACAAATTCAGTAGAACCAGTAAGTTACAGCGCGCGATTCGTTTGAATTAGCCAACTATTAGCACGCATGCTAATCTGACTAGGCCCGTCGGAAGTAAACACGGCTATTACACACATTTAGTACTAATAAACAGGTGATAGTTTTATCATTTAAAAAATAAAAGTGTGCATAGTCTGTTCGAATATAAATAAATACCGTCACCATCTTCGTCCATAGGAAAGTCTTCACCCCCCGCTTCATGAAGATCCAGTACGTCCGCCATGATGCCTGCTTGTGTGAGTGAGCGAGAGTGCGACTGCGAGCATGCGCAGAACACTCACTGCGACACACGTCTTGTTCGTCTTCTTTGCGTCATATGATGTTCGACTACTTCGCCATCTGTTGTTTTGGAGGAACGTCTCTGCAGACAAGTTTTAAAGGGATACTCCACTTTTTTTTGAAAATAGCCTCATTTTACAACTCCCTCAGAGTTAAACAGTTGAGTTTTACCATTTTCGAATCCATTCAGCTGATTTTCTGATATTTAGAAGAATATCAGTAACCAGACAGTTTCTGTTCTCATTGACTTTCATAGTAGGAAAAAATATATACTATGGAATGGAAGTCAATGAGACCAGAAACTGTCTGGTTACTGATATTCTTCTAAATATCAGAAAATCGGCTGAATGGATTCGAAAACGGTAAAACCCAACTGTTTGACTCTGGGGGAGTTGTAAAATTAGCCTATTTCCAAAAAAAGTGGAGTATCCCTTTAAGCTTAGTCCCAGACTGAAATGCTTGAGGTGTTTATGTGACATATCCTAAAATATGCACACCAGTAGGCCTAATGTTTTTTCTAAGGCACATTTTTAATGTCCTATAGCCAAGGCACTACTTAAATGTCCTAATTTAACAAATCCTGGTTTAATCTAAACTCTGTCTGTAAGTCAGGCCTAGGCTATACAACCCAATATAAATAACAATAAGTATAAGAATAAAAAAAATAGGTCAAGAATTAAACATTTTATTAAAACATAAAAATAAAGTACATAAATAATTAACATACTTTGTACAACACAAAAAACATGAAGTTTTGAGGTCATCTTTATTTAGTGAGTGTCTATTACTGTTACTGTTACTCTAATTTTTATTTAGCCAAAATTATAAAAACATTAATTTAATCAAATTGATTATGATCCTCATTTATAGCCTACTTAAACACATTTTAAACAATCCTGATGACAACGAACTGGTAAAGTATTAAAGTCATGAAAATACTAAATAGTTCAAACAATGCCCACTTCAAAATGATCTGTTCTTCAAGTGTGAAGTTCAGCGCTTGTTTCTAACGTTGGACTCCAATAGTCACTTTATATGACAAAGGGGGTCAAGATAACTAAGAATACCTGACGTAGATATATTCCCCACACCACAGTCTTAGATAAACCTAATCAGTTTGTGATAGAATAACAGCTGACCTGGTCTGTGTTGACGTGCAAGTCAAAGCATAAGAGGAAAATACTAAAACTCAGAAGGTTTTAAGATAAAATCTCAAGCCATGGTACAATTCATTCACATTTGGGGCATTAGACTGAAAAAGAAAGACATTCCATACCGACAGTGATATAGACATACTCTCATGTAAAAGTGATTATGTGATTTGAAACACCACAAAAATGCATCATTTGAGCACAAAAAGTAAAAGAGATTACTGTTGAACTTTGATTCGATCACTTCAGTGTCAGGTAAAGCCTAAAGGTTCAGTGTATAGATGATTTCATCAGCGCTGGTCACCCTTTGAACTTGTCCTGGGACTATAAAAACCCACGGCTCATTGGAGAACAAACCATCAGGTCTAAGAACCCCTGGACGTAAGGTAAGACTACATATTATACTGGTCATGTCGAGCTCGGCTGTTGATTCTTAATGGAAATTTAAGAGGAGAAGTCTGACTGAACTGAAATGAATCATTATCTCTCTCTGTTCAGGCAACTCTAACCCAACCTGCAACCATGAACTTCTCCCTCATCGCCGTCCTTGTTGTTGCTCTGGCCATTGGTGAGACTTTAAATCATGTTAACTTGTGATGCTCTCAAGATATGTTGTATTTTGTGTATGCAATATGGCAACTCTATATCAGTGTGTGATGGATATTTTATCTTTACTCTCTAAAGTACTTAACATAACAAAGTGTCCCGTCCTGTAGAAACACACAGTAAAAGCCTCCTTTCACCTGATTTAGCTTGAGCACTTGAGAGTAATGCTATTCAAGATGTAAGAGTGTATTGATCAACCATCTCTGTTGATGTTCCAGGCTCTGAGTCAGTATCTCTGGTTAAGAGAGACGCTCCTGCTGAGCTGGACGCGATCGCCAAGTATTTCCAGGACCTCGTGGACAATCTGAAGAACGTTGAGGGCCCTGAGCTGGCCAACAAGGCAAAGTAAGTTCATCATCATCATAACCTCAACTGTGGATTTACATGATCAACAGAATTACGATCTAATTGAACTAATGTTGTTAATGTATTCTCTTTGGTTTGTGTTGCAGCGCTTACCTCGAGCAGAGCAGAGCCCAGTTCCAGCCCATGGTTGAGAAGCTCCAGGAGCAGCTGAAGCCCTTCTCCAGCAACATCGAAGACCACATCAAGCCTCTGGCCGCCTCCGTCCAGGCTCAGGTCGCCCCGCTGGCCGGCATGGTCCAGACCCACGTTGAAGACGTCCTCAAGTTTGTGGCTGAGAAGACCAAAGCCATCCTGCCGCCCCAGTAAACCCACAGAATCACCATTGCTTAGTTTTCTTCCGTTTTGGTCTCTTTATGTATATTTAAAATAATAAAAGGGATTTAAAGATCACAATGCTATATCCTCCTTCTATTTTCTAAATGCAGGGAATGCTCTCTTCATGTATGCTGGCATGTTTGAAATAATAAAAACTATTAAAAAGTGACCACTCTGTGCTGGCTGGTTATTCAAATGTCTCACATTAAATGTAACACTTTTTGGCCTGTTGGACGATAAAGCTCTTAAACAAATATATAGCCTTTACCATGGTGGATCAAGAGGACTTTTGGTGGGTTCTTTTGATTTGTAACAATCATCATCAATCATCATTTTGATAAACAATCATCCAGTGGCCAGTTGCATAAACCGCGACTATTAAGTTAGTCATCATATCATTTTTTTCTTTAAGACTGTTCACAACTTTTTAAAGTCAGTTACCGGTATATTAAAAAAGTGTACTGGTCTAATTTAATACCAAAAAGTAAAAAGGCTCACCCCAACTAACTGCTATTGGTCATACTAGTTCTTAAAGGGATAGTTCCCCCAAAAATGAAAATTCTGTCATTAATTACTCACCCTCATGTCGTTCCAAACCTGTAAGACTTTCATTCATCTACACAGAACACAAATTAAGATATTTTTGTTGAAATCTGAGATCTTTCTGTCCCTCTAGCTACACAAATACTACTTTGAAACATCAAAAGTTTATAAAGAGATTGTAAAACTAATCTATATGAAGCTCAAACGTGCTGTGTAACACTAGAATGAACCTCATTGGTTCTCAAACGTCAAGTGATCATGCTTGAGCTTCTGTTTACCTCAACTGAGTGTGAGTTTATGAATGTTTATATGTGAATAAGCCTAAATTAAATCTGTTCATCATATAAAGTGATCGAGTCTCTTCAGAAAATTGGGACTAAACTGCTCAGTTCACATGGACTATTTTTCACGATCTCTTTATGAAAGTTTTGAAGTGTCAAAGTGGTAGTTGCGTATAGCTGTCAACAGAGGGACATAAATTTATCTGATTGCATCAAAATGATCTTAATTTGTGCTCCGAAGATGAACGAAAGTCCTACTTGTTTGGCGCGACATGAGGCGGGTGAGTAATTAATGACAGGATTATCATTTTTGGTTGAACTTACACTTTAACATAATGACAGTCGTGACATAATGGCCTTGTTTATGCAGCTGGATTCAGAACACCATAGCAACTGCATAGCAACACTCTAAAATCCTTCAGGACACCATATGGGTGTGTTCCTGACTCTAAATTATGATTAAAAGCAGGTTTTTGCAGTTTATATTTTAGAGCATAGTCAAATTATTTTGTAAAACCAAAAAGCATTTATTTTTTTTTAGCTATAACAGAAAAGGCAAATTACATACTTTCCAATTCTAATACAATATGCCTATTGCAAATCATTTGATAGAAAACAAATGTTATTTAGTTGTTTGCCATTTTAAGTAAGCTTCACTACACCTTTTTCTTATATTCTAATGTCAAATTACAAAGATTAAAAGAAACAGCATTTCATGCAAATATTTCAAGGTTTGCCAGTGTCACTAAGGTCTGCTTTCATCCTTAAATTTTCTGCATGAAAATATTTTATACATGCAAGATCAGACTCAAAACATGAACGTGACAGTTTCCCAATAAAATAATTAAAAACCCAGAGGTACAAGTACTACATTTAAGTAAAAGCTGATGAACAAAAAACTAAATATAACACACATTCACATCATCCCACTGTCACTGAAATCCCCACACAAGCAAGTTGGGGTATACATTTATTTAAATCAATTTCAAAAACAGTATTTTCAGTGCTTGCACAGACAAAAACATTGATTACTTTATTTCAGTCTATAAATAAGCCCTGAACTATTTCTGCACGTATAGAAGCGCTGCACTGATCACGTTATCAGATGACTGAAACTCCACAAAAATGCACTAATTAAGCACAAACACAGATTACTGTTGAACTTTGATTCGATCACTTCAGTGTCAGGTAAAGCCTAAAGGTTCAGTGTATAGATGATTTCATCAGCACTGGTCACCCTTTGAACTTGTCCTGGGACTATAAAAACCCACGGCTCATTGGAGAACAAACCATCAGGTCTAAGAACCCCTGGACGTAAGGTAAGACTATACATCTACATTATACTGGTCATGTCGAGCTCGGCTGTTGATTCTTAATGGAAATTTAAGAGGAGAAGTCTGACTGAACTGAATCATTATCTCTCTGTTCAGGCAACTCCAACCCAACCTGCAACCATGAACTTCTCCCTCATCGCCGTCCTTGTTGTTGCTCTGGCCATTGGTGAGACTTTAAATCATGTTAACTTGTGATGCTCTCAAGATATGTTGTATTTTGTGTATGCAATATGGCAACTCAGTTAATCTTAAAAATCTATACTCTTATACCCTTTTTTGAACCTTTATTTGTAGGAATTTAGGGGTTAAATAGACAATGTGTGTGGTGGATATTTTATCTTTACTCTGTAAAGTGTCCTGTTAACACTACAGTAAAAGCCATAGTGTCTTTCACCTGATTTAGCTTCAGCACTTGAGAGTAATGCCATTCAAGATGTAAGAGTGTATTGATCAACCATCTCTGTTGATGTTCCAGGCTCTGAGTCAGTATCTCTGGTTAAGAGAGACGCTCCTGCTGAGCTGGACGCGATCGCCAAGTATTTCCAGGACCTCGTGGACAATCTGAAGAACGTTGAGGGCCCTGAGCTGGCCAACAAGGCAAAGTAAGTTCATCATCATCATAACCTCAACTGTGGATTTAAATGATCAACAGAATTATGATCCAATTGAACTACTGTTATTAATGATTAATTGTCTTTGGTTTGTGTTGCAGCGCTTACCTCGAGCAGAGCAGAGCCCAGTTCCAGCCCATGGTTGAGAAGCTCCAGGAGCAGCTGAAGCCCTTCTCCAGCAACATCGAAGACCACATCAAGCCTCTGGCCGCCTCCGTCCAGGCTCAGGTGCCCCGCTGGCCGGCATGGTCCAGACCACGTTGAAGACGTCCTCAAATTTGTGGCTGAGAAGACCAAAGCCATCCTGCCGCCCCAGTAAACCCACAGAATCATCATTGCTTAGTTTTCTTCCGTTGTGGTCTCTATGTATATTTAAAATAATAAAAAGGAATTTAAAAGTCACTATGCTTTGTATCTCCTCCTTCCATTTTCTCACAAACGGTGTGTTTTTTCCATGCATATCTCACATGTATTAAATGAAGTAGCCATTTTGATTTTAGGGCTTCCCATAAAATAAAGAAAACCATGTAAAAATACAAACATTTTCCTGACATGTTCAAGTTGACAAATCAAGGTTGTGAGAGAAAATATTTCAAATAGTTTTATATGTGGTAAAAATGTGGTGTTGTGTTGTATCAGATTAAAGACAAAAACCATAAGGATGAAGATTGTGTTTAATTTTCCTGATATTTTAAATGTGTTTATAAATATAAAAAAGCGAGGAAACAGCCTTATAACTATATAATAGGCACATTTTTCTTTTCTAATAGTAACAATATGTATTTTTTAAATTAGTTTATGTTTTGTCATCTATATTTAATATTGATTTATGCATTGAGGACAAGTGTTTTTGGATGAGTGACCACGTCGTACATTTTATTTAAAAAAATAAATATATATATAGCTATATATATATATATACCCGATATACATTTTTTGTACATTATTCTTACAAATTTCTTGTCACTTTCATTCATCTAGGTGAATCTCACATTCACATCCAATTCCAAGACATGACAAAGAATGAGAACAATACAATAAGAATACAATACAAGTTCAGAGAAGCCCAGGTTTGCCATTTTCTCTATCCAGTTATATTCTTGATTTTACCACAGAACAATATTTGATGGCAGGAAACTCGAAGTAAGAAAATAAAATTACAGAAAAACTAATTAAGCTATTCTGCATAAAACCTAATGCACATCAAACATGTGAATAACCACACAATGAAATCTAGGTGCATTTATTTCCAAATGAATCTCCTCAGTTCATGGCAGTCATGTGGTTTGGCAGCAGAGGGCAGTGTAAATAAATAAACTCTGGTTATTTTCTGTGCGCATTGAAGACATGCATCGTAGAGCCGTGAGGTAGACTATGATTTGTTGTCTTCTTAGATAAAAACAACAAAATCACTAGTCTTCCACACTGCAATAGACTTCACCAAAAGTACTCAGACGTACTCAAAACTCAGACGATGAACCACATTAGAAGCTGGATTTATCGCCAAAAAAGCATTAAAAAATATCAACAAAAAGAGGCATGCATTAGAGATCGTACAAAAGATGATTTTTGAGAGAAATTCATGTTCAAACTCTCCAGTCGTGATTTTATTTGCACCTGTTTTCTGTCATTGTAAGACTTGGCCTGCAGTCACTATCCCATCTCAGCACAAATCAATGATTTTTATGGTCAAACTTTTTTATTAAATCAAATGTTATTACAACACAATAGATGATTACAAGTTATTGACACTTTTCTTTTTTTTTTACATTAAGACCAAACCAAAGAAAATACACATCAACTAAAAGAGGAGAAATAAAAAATAAAAATAAAACAATAATAGGAAATAGGAAAATATAAATTATAGAAAATTATAGTAATACAAGTAGGTAATATACAATACACACACACACACACACACACACACACACACACAACACACACACACATACACATACACATACACATACACATACACATACACACACACATATATATATATATATTTATATATATATATATATATATATATATATATATATATATATATATATATATATATATATATATATACATATACATATTTAATACAATATAAACAAAATCATGTATTAACCAGGAGGTAGGGTTTTAAGAGAATTAAAGTAAGCTATAAATGTATGCTATTTACTGAAGAAATTGCTTTTCCAAAAACGTCTTACTTTTTCCAGTTTCAGAAAAAACATGGTATCCACTTGCCATTGGGAGGTTATTGGAGACTTATTATATTTCCAGTGGAGCAGAATACGGCGCCTAACTAACAAGGAGGTAAAAGATAAAACATCCAGTTGTTTGGAATACAATTTTGAGTTAATTTTGGAATTAAATATTTTGAGACCAGATTTTTGCTACCCCAAAGATTGCTATGGTGGGGCAAACATCAATCCAATATTTTTTTTTTTTTTTTTTTTTACATCTGTCAGGATTTTAGGGATAGTTTACCCAAAAAATGAAAATTTTGTCATTACTTAACCTCAAGTTGCTCCAAACCTGTATTAGTTTTTTTCGTCTGTTGAACACAAAAGAAGATATTTTAAAGAATATTGGTAACCAGACAGTTGACGGTCGCCATTGACTTCCATAGTAAGACAAACATACTATGGAAGTCAATGGGTGTTGTCAACTGTCTAGTTACCAATATTCTTTAAAATATCTTCTTTTGTCATTCTTCTATTTTCATTTTTGTGTGAACTATCGCTTTAACTCATTTTGAAGCAATAATTTGGCCAATGTCAGCTCACATCACCAGTACCATGTAATATTGTGTCAGAAGGTCACACAGGCGTGAGGGACACACTGTTAGTACGCGCTGACCTTCTCCTTGTACAGCGAGATAAATAAACTACAGCGAGCTTTTCACGCCCGCATGTCAGCCTTCATAAAGCACATTTTTGTATCAACATCTCTCTTTGAAATTCAATGTCAAATGCCAATTACCAGAGTCCTATGACAATGCTGAATAAAGCAAATGAGTTTAAAAAAACAAAAAACATTACAAGTAAAATGTGATGTTCAGTGTCACATCCTTAGAAAAAAGGTTCAATGGGTTCTACATAAAACCCTAGGGTTCTTGACTCAATTTTAAAGAACACCTTATGCCAAAAATGTTCTAAATGGCTTCAATGATTGCAAAATACTTTAATGTTTAACAGGTTATTTCATTTTTTTTTTGTGTGATAAAGTATGTTTACAAGCTGCTTAATTCATAAAATGTAATTCAAAATTTTAAATGATTGAAAACAAAATTAAATAATCAAAATTAAATCCATAAGCAGAAGACAAAAGCCTTTAAGGTTCTATACTTTATAATCTTTTCTTCTAACAGTGTAGTAAAAAATATTGTATTTTTCTCCAAATTGATCAAAACTTACCAGAATGATGTACAAGGACATTCATGTAAATTCCTGACGGATGATAGCTTGATATTAAAATAAGTGATAGACTCTGGAAATCTCCACCTTAAATTGGTCCGTATGTCCTGAAATACACATGTCCTTAATAGCCGGTGACCTAAAAGGATGCATTAAAAAACGGATGAATTCAAATGTAAAATTGATCTCAAACAAAGCGTGCATTCTGCAAGTCACCATTCTCCCATCACAACAACATGACATAAAATAAAACACTTGGTACTCACCACGAACAGCCATTGTGTGTCTCTAAAAAGAATCAGTTTATAGTCGAAAGGGCTTGCCTTTGATGAAAAAAGAAAGAAAAATAGGAAAAGAAAAAGCAGAAAAATAAGCCTCCCGCTGATAATTGGAGTCTCGGCGGCACTTGAAAATAAAACAGAGGCCAGATGAATGGAGTACTGATACAAACTCCAAGGTGCTTTAGCTGAAAATTGGGGATTTTCAAAACTACAGGATTGTTTGGGAAAGACTGTAGGACCAATGGTCCAGGATCTGAGGTTCCTGAGGAGTCTCGTCTCTTCAAGCGCGAAGGGCCCCGGGTGCAAGGAAAGCTCTGCGTCTCTGGTCAGCGGTGGATATACTAATGGCTAGGTTTTGCAGACATGGGTTATGTTTTTTACTCAAAGCTGACAGACGGACACCCCCCTACCCCCCCGCACACAGGTGCTATTCAAGGATATTGTGTAAAAATGACGTCAGAGAAATTTTACTTGACAATCTTTTCAGCGTAAAAGTCCCGCCCTCTGGTACCAGTGTATATAAGTTCATCTGTACTATAGGCTGGCGTGTGCATTAAAGAGCTTTTCTCAGTGCACATCTGTGCATTTGACTAATCATTATTTATGCATGCGTATGTTTTTGACATGCCTGAACATCAAGTGCATTTTAGTCAAATAGCGAGTAATGAAAGCGCACAGATGAATCTGTAGACAGATAATGCAGTGCATGCAGCGCTTTGCCTCAGCAACAATGAAGCGCTGGCCTTGGTGATAGTTGCTAGGCGATGGAGGAGATACAATGGCCTCCTTAGAAACCAAAGGCCGTTTTTTTGGCTAAAAGGAGCAGTGACACACAAATTAAACTTGATGTACTATACTGAACTCAATAGTCGTGTAGATCGTCTTCAGTGTGTTTGAGTAAAACTCTTTAGTTTGGTGGATTTAGTGCCATTTTAGGGGATCTTGCAATCGCATAATAATAATTAACGTGCAATTGTTTTTAATTTTTACACATAAATCAGGTTTTATTTACACTGTGAGATTTCAAATGTTTCTTTTTTCCTGATCGACAAGATTATGATTATGGGAAAGCATTTTGGTGTCACTGACAATATGTTATATAATACCAATGTACTGGAACTACTTAAATCTGTAGAAATATACTTGATATCCATCATAATAATACAAATGGTAAACATGATTACTTTAATGTAAGAGCGATGTTTAATAAATGCAGGGACTTACAGTATGACTCAAATCTACTGAAATACTATTTCCCCATAGTTATTAAGTAATTGATTAATAATAGTTTAGCATACAGTTTAACATGATTTTATTTCATTTCTATACTATTTTATATAGTCTACAATGCTTTCGAATACATGTAGAGCAAAATCGGATACAGGTTAGAATCAGATCACGAGGCCATTTCCTATTGAATACATTTTTTTTTTTCGAACCAAAGTTATTCAACTTAACTTATGCTGTAAAGCCATGCAATTTTCTAAGGCAAACGCTTAGCAATTAGATGACCATTCTTTCATTAAGTTGAGGTCAGCCCATTAACGGTGGCAAAAAAAGAAAAGCATAACGCAAGTTTGACGCACCCCAGTGAGTTTTAGACAGGTCTTCACAATGGGACCTGCAGCAAAATGTAAATTACACTAAATTGCTCTAATACACATCCAGTGGTCCTGAGAAGCACAGTGGGTCTTTTATGCACATGACTGATGGGTTCAGCTACAAAGTGGAGGGGAATTAGAGAACAGACTTGAAAACAGTAGAGAGTGAGCGGCTGAGCAAGAGCAGGGCAGTGAAGGATTGTTCTTTTGTACTGACGGCGGAGGCAGGTGCACTTTGAGAGACGCCGAGAAAGACAACGGCTGGTTCGCTAGGACGCGGTATTTCCAAGATTAAAAAGGACAATTAAATTAATTGTATTTTTTCTGGAGGGGCTTTTCTTAGAGGAGCTTTCCTTCTTAATTAGGAAATTAAAATTAGACTGAATTATTAAAGCTGGCCACACCCTTTTCATTAAAATGCTTCTTTTACATACAGCTTTCTAAAATTAACCATTGTTTAGAAAAGAGCACCATGGGATTGTAGTCATAGATATGTATACATATATGCCTCATAAGTGGCTGTTTCTATGGGCTGCTATACGCGAACCATCTACCATATTGGACCCGGACCGGTCAAAGCTGGTCCGTGAACATTTGAGAGCAAGTTGTCTGCAACCGTAGTTATACACATGTATGAATATCTGTTATAGACTTCAGCTGATGATTTTGCTTGACTAACACAATTCAACAAGATGAAGGCATTAGCTAACACAACATTAAAAAGTTACCAAGTTAAAAGCCCAAACATATTTCACTTGTGAGAGGTTATCCCATTTCTTCGAGAATTTAAATCTCAGCAGTTTTTAAAACCTGAGGCAGCGCAATGTTATGGCATCTTGGAAAACGAATTGATTTTTACTGAGTGAAGACAGCATCTGAAATGTTGACTGTTCCAAGATGGCCGACGCGTTTGGAGCGTTCGAACGTGGCATCTACAGGTGTGTTCATGCCAAATTTCAACAAAACGTTCACATTCTTGCAGAGCTCGTAATTACAACTTGTAAGATAGGAATTTTCTGAGAACTCCTACCGCTGCAGATTTATTTAGATGTTGATAGTGTTGCCATATGCATAATTCAGATCAGAACAGCTCAGAGTACATCACTTGTTGTCTTCTCGGAATTGCTGTAATTATGACATGGGGTAAACGCAGAATACCTATACATATTGTAATGCTTTTTTATACATGCAAGCGTGTCATGTGTCTTTATCAGAACTGAATTGAATGTGAATTGAATTGGCTAAAACACACATGAAGTTGAAATGGCATGATAAGAGGAGTGCGTCTTAATCAGCTCCCTAGTTCAAAAATCAGCGCACTGATCAGGGAGTCAACCATTTTAAGTGCTGTCTCAATCGCAAAATCCTTCCAGTGCACTGGAACATGCGTTCCCTGAAAAATCCCACAATGCACCACAAAAACCAGGGAGCAGAACGTCACATTTCTAAAGCGTGAAACATAAAATGCACGGGCCACCTCAAATATAATGGCATGCAATAGAAGATTTGCAAAGATCAGCATAAACACACGTTACTAGATAGGTAGTGAACACATAGGGCCCTATTTTAACGATATAAGCGCATGGTCTAAAACGCAAGGTCCAAGCTCACTTAGGACATGTCCGAATCCACTTTTGCTAGTTTAACGATGGGAAAATGGTTAGCGCACGACACAAGGTCTAAAAGGGTTCGCGCCATGGCGATTGCTATTTACATGAAGGAATTTTCAAGCGGAAAAATTTAACGCATCTCCAGAGCACAAACGGATCTGCTCGTGCGCGAGGTTAAAGTACACAATATTAATATTTTACATTCTAATCCTTTTATTTTTAATATTTGGCATGTTTGTGTGCTGCTGGGCGTTCCTGTGTGTGTCTAACGCGCTCTTTAAATTACAAAAAAAAAATTGTGTCATTGACTTTAGACCAGGTTTTTGTCGGTCAATGGCACAGTCTAGTTCAGTTGCCTCAAAATAGCAACGCACCAACAATGCGCCTGAACACACCAAGCTCTCAGACCAGCATGCCCATGGGCGCACAAATGGGTGCAAATGCATTTGCTATTTAAACAACGTGGCGCAGGACGTGAAAATGATAACTGCGTCTGAAACTAGCAAAAAATAAATTGCGTCGCGCTTGGCGCTGCATTGTGCTGGGTGTATGATAGGGCCCATATAGTTATATGGACATATTAATTTGTGGCCATGTTTTTATTAATTCATTCCCTTGTTTTAATTCAATTGTGGCCACATCATTTTAATTTATTCCCTCATTTTAATTTAGTTAAATCGTGGTTGTGGACTAAAATGAGGAAACAAATGAATAAGGAGTGGCAATTAACTGTTAATTCATGGCCACAAAATCTCGTTTTTTCCCACCGCATATCATAGAGCTCGGGAAATGTTAAGTTCAACATCCTTAAATTCAAATTGCAATTCTGCATCCTGTTTGTTTCCTCATTTAAAATTACAATTCAGGAAGTGAAATGCAATTTAAATGGCCATATCCTGCACAATTCTGCACAACCCTGGTAATCACACTGACAAAGTAACATGATATTACCATATCTTTTTTTCATAAGGCATGTTTTAGTACAGGAAAAACACTTAAAGGCCTATACGCAATGATATTACATGCATAATTCAATAACAGACCAGAAAACATTGAAAGCTTACAGCTATGTGATTTCACTGTGGGCAGATCTACACAACACGACAAAACCAGTTTTATAATATTTTCTCTGATTAGAACATACTGTATATAATCAATAAGTGCAACATATAATGGCCACTATTGTATAAATCTGCTCTTATATTAGGTCCTGAACTCACACACACGGTTGTTTGGAAAGATATATTTGATGGCTGCGCAATGCTTCTCCATTAATGTACCTGCTGTTCCAATGCAGCAATTTCATTTTCATTTTCCCCAGCAGCCATTTGAGGAAATGGTGAAGGTCCACTCAACGCCCCCCACCCGCCCCCGTCAGCGCCACAGACGGCCCAAACCAGAAGTGTTCCACTCCGTTAGGGCTCTTAATGTAAATTCCATTTCAGTGGCTATTATCCCTTCTTATTTTCTAGAGCTTTCCTTTAGTACTACATGCATCTGGCCCTGTGGCACTCGCAGAAGCGGCCCTCATCCAGCAGCACCCACCCCGGGAGGTCCTGCAAACTGCTTATTCAACAACTGCTTGCCATAAAGATGCCTAATGACATTTTAGAGGCAAAAAGGCCTGTGTGGTTTTTAATTCATATTTAATGGTCGTCAGGCTAAATAGGTCCACTGCCCTAAATGAGGACCTCCACTCTCTCTCTCTCTCTCTCTCTTCTCTCTCCCTCTCTCCCTCTCTCTCTCTCTTCTCTTCTCTACTCTCGTCTCACCTCTTCTCTCTCTTCTTCTCTCTTAGGATGATGCTTCATCTTTTTTTATTATTTTTTAATAAACGAATTGCTGAACCCAACTACTCTTGTTTTTATTTCAGGTTAATAGAAAATACAAAAAAAAACATGTATTATAATACATAATATGAGGACATTGCAAAAATAATTTTAAAAGAAAGCACAGGGTCACGATCGTAACCGCTTTGGAATTGAAGGTATAAGTCCATAATGTGCTGTTCTTTTTAACTTTCTATTTATTTGAGAGCCCTGAAAAAACACACTAAAAATAATGATCCTGAAAATTCAGCTTTATATCACAGGAATAAATTACATTTTAAAATATATTACACAGTCATTTATATTTGTAATTATATTTATTACACCATTATATATTTGGTCTAAAACACAACTGCTCTCATGTTTTGCAATTGCGAGTAAGTTTTCTGTCATCTTTGTGGGACTGAGATATAAAGTAAGATATCTTTAGCAACAGTGTGAAAGTGAATAGCACATAACAGGCACAAATGCTGCATCCAAATTCAGAGGCCATATCCTTCAAAGGCCGATTGAGTCACCGCGGTGTGACGAAGGGGGTGTCCCAATTTGAAGGCCCCTGCAAATAAGGCCTCAAAATGTTCCCGTTTAATGAAAGATACAACAGATGGATCCTTCAAGGCCTTGCCTACCCCAGAATTCATTGTGCACCAGTGACAACAGGATTTTTGGAGAGAAAATACTTTTAAACGTAAGTATTGGGTTACGATATTAACCCACAATAAGATATTAATATGATATTTAAAAACCTTACTGAGATGTGATTATAATTTATAGGGGTGTAACGATACTCTCACGTCATGATTCGATACATATCACGATACGATATTATTGTGATACTCCAAGACATATGATAAAAATGTACTGTTGATTATAATGCTGGTTTTACATTGTGGGTGTAAATGGAATTGGACTTGGTGCTGATAACTCAATACACAGGACAATGGTGACACCAGAATAAAAATATTCATGATTCTGAAGCTGAAAATACAGAAATATTTTAGACTAATATGCTTGCACTCTGCCACTAGATATATTTAAAAAAAATTAGGCCACTTTTTCAGGTAACATAAGACATTTGGCATTATCAGGACCCACAAATATTCCCCCATTGTATTATTATACATTATATTCAACATTATATAATAGTTTAATGTAGTACTGACACTAAAACTCTGAAAACTTGAATTTCTTCTTACACAGTAATTTTCATTTTGGGTGAACTACACAATACATATTGTCACTATTCACGATACATGTTGTTGCATATAGCGATATGTGACATGATATATTGTTACACCCCTAATAGTTTATAATCTTTATTATACATAAATGGACCATGCGAACATATTTAGACAGTTTGTGAAACACGTTTTGTTTTCAGACAGTTTAATATAACTTTAAAAAAGTACAGTACAAACGTTCCTGTCACTCATCATTGGCAGCTGTCACAGTTACTAGGGAAAAGAACAGTCCTCATAGACCGTCCCATTTAACAACACCTTCACGGCCTTCAAAGGATGCAGCCTTTGAATTGGGACACAGCCGACAGCGGTATTTACATACATATCTATGGGTTCAAAATGCGTCACATGACTAAACATGTTTTTAAATGTATCCACTTGGGAAAGCGTTTTCAAAAAGCTCAGTTTTTGCAGGACAAAAAAAAAAAGGATTTTCAAACGAAAACGTATTTGTGTGGACAAGGCCTCAGATGAATGGGAATGCCTAGCTTTCTCAAGGTCCTATAGACCTAGATGCACAATGGAGCAGGCATAAAAAGACGACAATTGTGTATTAAGAAGATACATTTTATGTTGACATTAAAATAAATATTTGAAGTTTACACGCAAATCATATTAAATCAGTTCAGATCTGGAAATAATTAGTACAGTTGTGCAAGAAGCACAAAGAGCTTCAATCAAAACATGATCATAATAAAACAGCGATGCCTTCTATCTCTCTCTCTCTCTCTAGACAGGGCTAAGGCACTGCAAGTAAATAAATCTATCAGGGCAAGGAGCTCGAATATCAAGTTACCACTCCTTACAATCAAGAGCCTTTTCATGCCACCCATGAGGGCCATTCTTGTAATGCTATCACACGAGAGGCCCACAATCATTTCTCATTCTCTCTCTCTCTCTCTCTCTCTCTCTCTCTCTCTCTCTCTCTCTCCTTCTCTCTCTCTCTCTCCTCTCCTCTCTCTCCTCTCTCCTCCCTCTCTCTCTCTCTCTCTCTCTCTCTCTCTCTCCTCTCTCCCCTCTCTCTCTCTCTCTCTCTTCTCTCTCTCTCTCTCTCTCTCTCTCTCTCTCACACACACACTATTATTTTTCCTCATAAAGTCCCTTTCAATACCTCCCAGTTGCATCTAATCCTTCTTTTTTTGCAAACGCAGACATTTTGTTCGTTTGATTGTGAATAACAGAAGCCGAGGGAGCGGAGTACTGGAAGAGGGACTGGACAGACTGTGATTGATATCTGCTAGAATCTGGTTTGGGCTCATGTAGCCACTACACAAACATGTTGCGAGTACATCTGAACGATGAGACTATCTCTAGCCATGATCAATGTCAGGCTTGGCCGTTATCGATCTGTCCCTGTTGGGACAGCCACGCTCTGACCGAGAGCGGAAAATCTGCTTACAAGGGTCAGTGGTGTGTTTAGACAGACAATTGAAGAGGTCAGTAGTACTAGTAAACACAGTAACATAGATGCGCTGGAAATGTGTGGCATGTGCTGTGCAGCAATGCTCATTTAAAGGGATAATATCATAAATATAAGTCCTATTATATATGCGCTACTGATGAAAATGGGTCTGCACGATTTTTTTTATGTTTTTGAAAGAAGGGTCTGCAAACCAAGGCTGCATTTATTTGATCAAAAAAACAGTAAAAACACTGAAATTTTATTACAATCCAAAAAAAGCTTGAATATATTTTGATCAAAGCTGAATTTTCAGCATCATTACTCCAGTCTTCAGTGTCACATGATCCTTCAGAAATCATTCTAATATGCAGATTTGCTGCTCAAGAAACAATTATTATTATTATCAATGTTGAAAATAGTTGTGCTGCTTCATATTGTAGTGGAAATATTGATGATACACTCTGTCAGGATTCTTTGATGAATAGAAAGTTCAAAAGAACCGCATTTATTTGAAATTGAAATCTTTTGCAACATGTCACATAAAAAAACTAAAACAATTTAATGTACCTTTGATAAAAGTATTACTTTTTTTTTTTTAATCTTACTGACCCCAATCATTTTAAATGATAGTGTATAGGTTTCAGTACTGGATGAATAAATGGCTTTTGGTGAATTTGTGGCTCAGTCACCAAAAATATCACAATTTTTATTTTTGCAAAACAAACAAAAAAAGTATATGTGGACTCACTATGAACTCAATGTTTCTCATCCTTCCATGACCTGGAGCAAGAGGTGGTCATGGTGAATGACGTAAAAAGCAAATAACTGCTAATTCAATCTGTTGTTTACTAGCATGTCTTTTAGCAGAATTACAGCAGCTCAAGTGCATTTAGATCACATCCAACTTAAGTTTTTTCCTGAAACTGCCAATGATTTATTATCATCAGCTCAGTGAGTCATCTTATGATAAAACCCATTTATAGATTTGTTTTTCAAATCTTTTTTGTTGAAAAACATCTCGGGTTACGACTGTGACCCTGGTTCCCTGAAGAGGGAATGAGACGCTGCGTCAAGACGCTGTGGGAATGCCTCTGCCTGATTGCATCATGAAGCACTTATGAAATGGCGTGACGGAACGTCATGTGATGTCATCGACCAAGAAACTATAAAGCATACCTGGAACAAACAGTCACTAGCTTCTAATAGGCTGAAGCAAGTCGCTCACAGGCATGAACGGATTATGGCAGGGCGATGCAGCGTCTCGTTCCCTCTTCAGGGAACCAGGGTTACAGTCGTAACCCGAGGTGTTCCCTTTCAAGGGAACTCGAGCTGCGTCGAGACGCTGTGGGAACACTATACCCACTATGCCATAGTAACAAGTGCCTGTCTGTGTGAAATCTCTGCACACACCAAGACGAAAGCACCAGCGCCCCTGGAGTCGAGGTTAAGGTAAAAAAAAAAACTCACTAATGTGTGCGGCGAGACAACATCCTGCCACATCACAAACATATTGGAGGGAAACTCCTGACGACAATGTTTTAGAAGCAGGCATACTCCTAGTCTCTTGGTCACAGTGCCATGAAGGAAACGTTACTAGAGGGTGTATCCTTGGGTATACTTGTGTAAAGGGACATGGTAAGCAGCTAAACCAAGAACACTTTAAGTCTGGAGGGGGATAGACCTGCGGAGAAACGCTCCTGCAGGAAATCCAGCACTGCAACCACTGGGTAGATAACTGGGTCCGGCTGGTCCTCTATGCACCAAGAATTGAAAAAAAAATCCATTTCAAGGTGTAGAGTTTCCTCGTGGAGGAAGCTCTGGAGTTGAGGATGGTCTCAGCAATCTCAGTTGAGAGATCTGAACTTATGAGCTGGACCCCCTTTAGAGGCCAAGCCCTAAGTTTCCACAATTCTGGGTGGGGGTTAAGGATCAACCCGCACGCCTGAGAGAAAAGGTTCCCCCTGAGCGGAATCTCCAGAGGAGAGCCATCGAGGAGAGACTCTAGGTCCGAGAACCGTACTCGGGCCTGCCAAACCAGGGCTATTAACAGAAGACAGGCCCGTCCTGGCAAACTCTCTCTAGAACTCCCGGGAGCAGAGAGATCGTGGGAAACACATACAGACGTGGCCGCGTCGAGCCCCAGAGGAGCTGGCTTACTGAGTGACAACCACAGTGGACAGTCTGTCATCTCTAAAGATGCGAACAGGTCTACTTCCGCACTTCCAAAGTTTTTCATAAGAGCTCGACCGCCTCGGGGTGAAGTCTACATTCCCCGGGCTTCGGCCCCTGCCTCGACAGGATGTCTGCTCCCTGATTTAAAAACCCCGGGATGTAAATTGCCTTAAAAGAGAGCAAATTCCCTTGGGCCCACAGAAGGATCTGGTGAGCCAGTTCGCATAAGTGACGTGACCTCAGACCCCCCTGATGGTGATGTAAGAGACCACCGATATGTTGTCCGTGCGGACAAGCACATCATGGCCCCTCAGGTATGGTAGGAAGTGTTTGAGAGCTCGAAACACCACCATCATTTCTAGCCGATTTATGTGCCAAAAAAAGTAGATGGTCCTGCCCCAGACCTTGTGCCGATCAGCCACTCATGATCGCCCCCAAACCTGTGAAGGAAGCGTCTGTCCTTAGCATTACGCGACACAAGAAGTCCCCAACACTGGACCTTGGTTGAGGAACCAAGGTTTCTTACACATGACTAAGGCACATAGGCATCGCTGCGTGACCTTGATCTTGCGAAACAGATAGGAGAAAACCCCTTGGTTCTGCGCCACCACTACAGGAGCCTCATGTACAGGAGGCCAAAAGTTATTACGTTGGACGCAGCTGCCATGAGAACCAACAGTCTCTGAAACTGTTTCACAGTGAGTGACTGGCCTAGCCAAACACTCTCATGTGAGACAGAATGAAATCTCGATGCCGAACCGCCACCTGCTCGGATTGAGCTATGATAAACCTAGGTCGAAAGGAAGAACCCGATATTGGTACACTTCGCCCCTGAAAGCGAACCTACGGGACTTCCTGTGATGAGGATGAATGGCTACATGGAAGGACGCTTACTTCAAATCTATCGTGAAAAAACAGTCCTCGGACTGAATCTGTGACACAATCTGTTTGAATGTAAGCCTCCATCCTTCTTTGGAACAATGAAGTAACGGCTGTAAACCCGACTCCCTTTCTATAGCCTCCTTTTGCAGAAGAGTCTGTACTTCTTGCTCCATAACCAGAGCCTGCTCGGGGTCCACCGCTGTAGGGCGGACCCCTAGAAATCTGGGCGGACAAGAACCTCTGAATTCTGTAACCCTTTTCTATAGTGAGCAGGACCCAACAAGATATGAGTTAATGAGTCTCTCGAAACTGGCCTCTGGTATTGGTCAAACAGCCACTTTGGTGAATCTGAGCCATTCGATTCTTATTGCAGATATGTAGACCCATAATCTACGCGCTGCCTAGGCAAACGTGAGATCCGAGCCACTAGACTCCTATGTAGCCCCGTAATCTATGCGCTGCCTCAGCACACGCGAGATCCGAGATCGAGTCACATAATCTTTATTGCAGACCCGTAATCTAGAGCTGCCTCTGCAAACACGAGAACCGAGCCAAAGATTCTTTATTGACTTTCTTCTTTCGAGAAGAAAGCCAACAGGAGAAAACCTCCTGTTTTTCTTCTGCAGAGCTCGCCATGTCAGACAGAGACAGTTTCACACAGACACAGAAGCTAGTGACTATTTGTTCCAGGTATGCTTTATAGTTTCTTGGTCGATGATGTCACATGACGTTTCATCATGCCATTGGACTGATTTCATAAGTGCTTCATGACGCAATCATGCAGAGGCATTCCCACAGCGTCTCGACGCAGCTCGAGTGGAAGCCTGCAAATCTGGGCCCGTATTCCTAAAAAATCTTAGTGCAAAGAGTAGTTCCTAGTGTCAACATTTTAAGAAAATTCTTAGAAATATGCCTGTTTACTCTTAAAATTAAATAAAAGTCCTAGTAAGGAAAAAAGTAATTGAGAAAGCATCTTAACCCTTGAAAGAGGTCTTAAGGTCAAAATTATTAGTAGTACGGACGAGGACTTTTTAGAGGATTAAGAGTTTCTTTAGCAGAGGAGAAAATGGCAGAAAGATGAAGAGGGAGAAGAAATGTGTTGCAGACAATGGATGACAGTGAGTTAATAAGACACTATAGATTAGATTGTGCAAGGATCATGTTTGTGACCGATCTTATTAGAGACACGCTAACACATCCGACACAGCACAGAAATTATGCGAATTTGTTTTACATGTTCAGTCTATAGGCCAGTAACGTGCGGTGAGTTCTTGTCATGGGTAGGCAGTGACCTATCAATTAGGCATATATGTTCATATCATTCAGTTAATGTAGCAACCCAAGTTCATATCAGGCATCATCACATCGCTGCCTGCATACAGTAAAGTCAGTTATATGTGAGGCTAATGCACAATCAAATCTAAAAATCAAATTAATGGACACATATCTTTTGACTTAGGCTATACAACAAACAAATGTTTTGTGCGGGACACAGAGGGAGGCGGTGCGGTGTCAACGAACCGACAAGCAGCCTAGTCACTCCTTCAAAATGCGCAAACGCGCACAAACAGCCACAGCCACACACACACTATTGGTCTGGTGACGGCGCACCAGGATTTGAATAGGCTACAGTCATAAAACATTGTGTCAGCAGTACAGCTTTAAAGTACAAAAACAGCTTATTCGCTCCTACAAACTGCGCTAGGCACACACACCGACACACAATGAGCGTCTGGCGACGGCGCACCAGAATTAAAAAAAAACAAAACAGCATTTTAACCCTTACGAAAAACGAAATTACGTTTTAAAGGTGGTGCTTACTTTTTTGTACTCTTTTTTTCGTCATAGGACAATGTTGAAAATCTTTTTAAGTACTACATATCCATAATATCCAAATATTCACAGGTTCACAGCCGTTGAACTAGGTTGACAGCATCGCCGACGCCGCTAGTAGCGGGAAGCGCGGAGTGAGTGAGAGGTGAGAGCGAGGGGATCACGTGACATGAAGCACGCTCGGTCTCTGCCTCAATGTTGATCATTCAAGACCGCGTGAGAACTGACTGCGCATGCGCAAATCTCCGTAAACTACGGTCTATGGACCAAAGAGGCACTGCTAACCTCTGCCTCAATGGTCATGGACTTGAATTTCCTGCTTGAAACAATGGTTTTTAAGAGCAAAAATGGCAAAAGGAGTATATTATATGTGTATTCCTGAAAAATTTTGTTACAAAAATTAATATTTGGAAAAAAATAAATGCAATTAATAATGTGGTGAATTAATAAATGTAATGTCAACATTTCCTTTGGTGAGGCACTGCCTACCCTGCCTACCCTGACCGCACGTCCCTGCTATAGGCGCATAGTGTTACTTTACGTTACTTTAAGTGACATCGCTAACTACTGGGTCTGTGGTAGAATAAGCTCTGTGGTAAACATAACTTTATACTAGGACATATTGTTCTACAATTTAAACTGTACACACTCACACCCCAACATTTCTTACCTAGTTACTATAAATTATAATTTTTTTTTTTTTTATAAAATAGCTTAAAAATTCACATTTTTTATAAGGGTTTCAAATATCATCAAGTTATGTATACCACAGACCTTATATTACTCATAATTTGTAAACCTCCTTTATAAAAACCCAAAGGTTTTTGTGATTCATTGCGACTATGGTATTTAAAGATAATTATAAAACGGATAGTTCTGGTCCTTGATTCTGATTGGTTGAGCTGCGTTCCAAGCCGTTGTAAATTACAAACATACACCTATGACCTCATTACATCAGTATTATTGATTTGTTTTAATGCACGGGTCACTTTTCTTTTAGTTTGCATTGGAAAAAACATCCCCAATAAGTTTTGATAATGACAGAAAAGGCAACGTTCCACTGTTGTGTTTGGGAATAGCTTCCATTTACTGCAAAATCATTGTGGACTTATGAATAAATCATTATGCATAAGATAATATAATGCATCAAGCCATATTGCCCATAGACCTTTAACCCTTGGTAGGTTATGAGATTAATCAAAGAAAATGCACTCACCTAGATATTTGGTAAATGTTTGGCCTCAAATGCCAAACCACCGAAAGGATTGATCTACATAAAACACAGAGAAGATGAAAAAAGGTGTGTGTTTAATCCATCACTAAAACATTATTTAAATCTCTATAGGATTTAAAATTACGATAATAGAAGCAGGGCCACTCAAAATATGCAGCGCAGTTTCATATCCCCATCATACTATATGTGTTAATGAATGTATTGACATTGTTTTGTGCATGACAATTATTTAAAGACTTAATTTTGAATACCCACGAGGGAATGTTATTTCAGTCCGTTTAGCTTCACTAATAGGAAGTACTTCATAAATAAGAAACAAAAACTGTTTGTTACATTGTTCCAACATGGTACTTCATAATATCAAGCAACTGCACATAGCTAAAAAACTTTCTGAAAATAATAAATAAAGTTGCATGAGAAATCTATTGTAAAGTTGTTGTTATATGAAAAGACCTGTTTGTTATTTGCAGTTTTTTCAAGGATCAGAGAAGACATTTCATATCTTCTTGTGAATGGCAATCGACCCTGAGCCCCTTGAAACAGCCAGGAAACAGCCTTGGGCTTTTTGGGACCCTTTTTAAATGATATTTTTGCATTGAGGTCAGTCATGTAATTGGGCTATTTCACAATGATGCATTATAATAATTGAATGGATCCGGCCGAAGACCAAACCTGATGAGATACATAAGATCAGTCGATACAGTTCGAGTGAATCATTTTTTGATTCCTCGCTATTTAAAATCACTTTTATTAGATTATTTACAAGGAAGCCATGTAGCTGATCATAGTGTCTTCTTAAAAATAAAATGACACATAAGAACCAGTTTCTTCGTTTATGATAGAGAGGCAGGGCGGAGTTATGAGATTTAAAGTAACACCAAGTAAATTTTCCTCTTCGGTCGCCCTACTGGTTGGAAACTAAATTGTCCATTGCCGCTGTCGTAAATAATGTAGCCTACCGTCGCACGCACGCTCGCTGTTTATCCAGCACCGGCTTTAGAACGAACGATGTCCACAGACAAGTTAGAGTATGTTACATGATTTCATGAAAGGATGATGTATTGCGACATCAGAAACGAAGAAAAACGAAATAATGACTATTGTAGCGCTTGACGTAAAGCAGTCGAGTTTTGTAGTTCTTTTTTGTTGCACGGGTTCCTACCCGAAACCAGAAGTTACATAGTGCCAGTAAAAGCGATACAGACCCCGTCAGGCTATGGCAGACGTGTCATTTAACTTATTTTAAGTCGATGTACCATCACAAGGGTCTTGGAAATATATTATGAAGGTTGAAAAACTACATAGTGTTACTTTAATGGACAGTTTAAGTATTCAGTCACAAGCTTTTTTAAATACGTTTCATTAGTTAAATATTTGCAAAACCCATAGACAGATGTAAAGGGTGACCATTAGTAGCCTAATGATTTATTTTTTTTAAATGGCAAAAAATGGAAATATGAGGTTTGTACCAATATTTAAATTGTAAAATGATATAGTAGTGTTGTACTGTAAGAGTGAAATAATAATAGAGCTTAATAATAATAATTAAAAACGTGCAATATGCTCGCACGTCCTTGGGATGCCTGTAAATCCGGCCACGGTTCTGCTTTATAGTCCCCATTAAATCAAGTTTTTGGCTTTTAGTATGAATAGCAATTAAATAGTTAATCTTACAGTTATTTATAAGCTAGTGTGCTCCAAAACAATGACAAAATTCACATTTAGAAGATATAAGCATTCAAAACTTACAGTCTCTTACTTCTGCTGATATGGATGAATATTTTGATGACATCACTCTGCACTTCAACTTCTCATCAGACTTCCTGTCCAATCAGATGCTCTCTAGAATCTAAAGCCCCTTATAAATAGATGCTGAAGCTGCGCCTAAAATTGGTCACTTGTTCATACATGTATTATTTTCTACATTGTGAATGGTGCACTAAATAGGGGATAGGGAACGATACAGACAGTGCAATGCTTTCCATTGAGGCAAATGAAGTCTGGTTTCAAGTTAGTGTCACGTGAACAGTCTGCTCTGGTCCAGAGACACGAGAGCACAGAGCGGATCTTATGCCTGAGTCAGTGCAGACCGCAAAATGTATCGGACCCATTTGAATTCTGCAGAATGCTATTTTAAAGCGATATGGAGAAGATTTTAGAAGGTAACTGCGGCTTTACCAAGCTCAACAGCTCTGGCCGCGCTGTGACATAAACAAAATGCTATTGGCTATTTTAAAAAAGGGGAGGGGCTGATCGATAAGTCCCGCCCTTTCTCCCTGTTTCAGTGGAAATTATGTCAACACATTGAATAATGCTGTTTCAAGGCACTTCAGTGGGCCTTTAAATTGCTAATTTAGATAGTAATTTTCTTACAGTGTTTTACTATTTGAGTGAAATAATAATAATCATTAAAAACATGCACTATGTTCGCATGTCCAGGGGGTGCCTATAAATCCGGCCCTGATTTTGCTTTAATTTCAGTTAAGAGGGGCAGTGGAAATCAGACCGTGAGTGAGCTAATACACAAAAAAGGCAGAAATGGAGACAACTGTAAGAGCGAGCCAGAATGGAGGCATGAGAGGAGATGCTGCATGTTCATTAGTCTTTGGCGAACTGCTCCTCGAGTTTCGGCTCATCTGCATGAAGACGGGCTTCTCGTGTCCCTAATGAGAGAACGTAGATTCAGTTACATTACCAAAACCCCCAGCAGCATGAGCCAATCGATCCCAGGTTTACCCCAGCGAGTCTCACTAACACTGCTGCTCTGAATACTATGATTTGGGTGTTGCTGGCGACTGGTTCCTGGTAGAGAGATGTGAGAAGAAGACGAGGCAAAAGCTGCTGAACTGGAGATGGACACACCCTGCACTGCTCAGCAAAACATATCTTAGTAGCCTTTTTGTTGTTTTTATTGACTTTTTTACATAAAACGAAACTGTATACTGTTCATTTAAAGGATAATTCCGGTATTTAGCACTTTGAGTCTATTTTCTAGTTTGTTTTGGATGAACTAGTGTGGTGGACACAGAAATTTTTGACTCTTTTAGAATCGCCTCTGACCGCTTCAGAGTGGCTGTCTATGAGCATGCACAAACATGTCCTTAAAACAACCCTTCAAAACTGTGCAACTCACCGAGTGGTTAGTGGAGTTCGTTGATGTTCCAAAACAAGTAACGTAGCGAAATACAGTTTATGTCGTGTTTTATTTGGCATTTTCTTAAATTGCATTGATGTCTGTTGGAGGACTTATTGCTCGTTGATATTACTGCGCTACCGGAAACGGAAAAGGGTTTACATTTGGTTGTAGTCTTTTTGCTCGGTTCTCCGTCTCTCAGAAGGTCTATGCGCTAGACACCATGTTCCGTACAGTGTCCTTGTACAGCAAAGTGGTTGTCGCCATCAAGTGGTCGGGAGTGTGCTAACGCTTCAGACTCAAATATTGAGCGGAAGTTTATACGCGGTTGTGAGGTATCTGAAAAAAATAGTTCCACTATAGCAAATAACACAAATTGAAACCATACATTGCGCCGATATATTTGTTTTTAATTATCAACGAACACCACTAACCACTCGGTGAGTTGCACAGTTTTGAAAACGAATGTTAAGGGCTGTTTTAAGGACATGTTTGTGCATGCTCGTAGACAGCCACTCTGAAGCGGTCAGAGGCGATTCTAAAAGAGTCAAAAAGTCGAGACAGGACCCATCGTCAACATTTCTGTGTCCACCACTCTAGTTCATCCAAAACAAACTAGAAAATAGACTCAAAGTGCTAAATACCGGAATTATCCTTTAAATCAGGGGTGTCCAAACTCGGTCCTGGAGGGCCACTGTCCTGCAGAGATCAGCATCAACCTCAATATTCCTGCCTGGAAGTTTCGCTTAGTAAGACCTTGATTATCTGCTTCAGGTGTGTGTAATAGGGGTTAGAGCTAAACTCTCCGGGACAGCGGCCCTCCAGAAGTAGGATAGGACACTAAATGCTCTGCTAACTGAAAAATGTATTATGCTGGTCCTGTGCTTTCTTTGAGTTGTCTCCCAAAAAACAACTCACAAGAACCACATATCATTCCCCTAGGAACCACTAAACAATCTTTTTTAATACTGAGGTGGACGGGTCACATTTTAGGAGTTGCAATAAATTCCCAAACTTATTGTGTTATTTTAATTTGACATTACTCATAACTTAACCGCATATGCAAATGTGGTGCATACAGGTCGATGGTTTGCTTTATTGTGTGTGGCAGTGGACAGCAGGAGTGTGGAGATCCATATATTAACCACTGCAGGTGTAAAAGCCTTTCCTTGTACCAGTTCCAGGAGTGCTTTTACTCCGGTCCACTCTGCACGGGTCTCTCTCTCTGTGGCAGGACATTAGTTTGATGTGGATTGAGTAACCTGCAGCCAGGTCACTACTCTCCTCTTCTGTCAGAATACGTCTTTATATCTCTCCAGGTTCAGATATCACTGCTGCTTAGAAAAAAAGGGAGAAATAAGTTAAGACCAGTAATTTCTAAAATGATTCAAAAATATGAACATTAAATGCAATAGGCATTTTTACATAAAATGTAAATAAATATTTTTGAAATAAAATGGCAACATTCATAGACATTTTTTAAATTGCGTCATTGGATGGATTATCTGTCCATCATCGTATAAAGACCGCCCTGGCAATTTGATTGGCCGGACGATTTCTGAACCGAGCATAATTACTCCTCATTGGATCGAGTCCAGACCGAACTTGTGTGAAATGTTGTGGGCGGGGTTCGGGCTGGCATCCAGCTTAAAAACCTGCTCCAGAAAGTTATAATAAAATTGAATTTATTTAATTAAACAAGCAATTCCTTGAGGACATTGACTAGTAGGGGGAAAAAAATACTAAGGAAGTCAATGGCTTCAATCAACTGTCTGGTTACCAACATTCTTCAAAAAATCTTCTTTTGTGTTCAGAAGAAATAAACTCATACAGGGTTGGAACAACTTGTGGGTGAGTAAATGATGACAAAACTTTTATAGGATTTGATGGTGCTAAATTATATTTATGGAAAATATAATGCTCTTATTTATGCTCTTATGCATTTATGAAGTGTTGTGCCATTCAGATTGACATTAAAAAAACAACAACATTTTTTCAAATCAGACATATCAGCACCAGAGGGTTAAATATATTAAAAATTAAAGAAAATTTAATTAAAGAAAAATGAAAAATAAATTAATATACAGTATAGGCCAAAATTTTAAACATTTTTAAGTTATATTTTAAGTAAACAAATAATATTTATTTTTATTTATTTCAGAGAAAAATGGATGGCACTTTCTGAATTAAACATGTGGATATGTGACAACAATGTAGCGTACTGTATGAAACAAGTATCGCTGCATATTGCATACTTTTTCATATATTTAAAAAAATGTGCATGCAGTACACTGTAAAAAAATTTTAGCAATTTAGTTATTTCAACTTATTTTTTTATGTAGAGATAACTAGATTGTCCAGACAACAAGAAATTTTAAGTTTTTCTTGTCCTCAACTTATCGAAATAAGTTAGTTAAACTAAAAAAAACCCATGCAAAAAGATAACTCAAAATAATGAGTTACGTTTTTTACAGTGTACGCTATGTAGTATATACTCAGTATAAAACTCAGAAGAAAAACAGTATTCAATTCTGCAAAAAGCCTTTGAGTAGAGGACACCGGTGTTTCCCTTTTATTTGGAAGCTGCAGCCTATTAGCAGTAGTTTTGTTGTGTGGGAGTGGTTCATTTGGCCTGTAATTAAATTATTCTCTACTTTGACTGGCTTGACAGACTTATTCAGCATATCCTGTTTAAAATCACTCATACTTCCTACGCCTAAATTTAACGGACTGGGAGGGCACGCCAAAAAATAATGACAGTATTATTTTTTTTTTTTTTATAGAAAATCAGAATGTCTCTTCCAAAAATGACAAAAAAGTTGCCTGATTCATGAATGAATCCTTATTTTGAGACAGATCTTTGCAATGAATCATTGATCCAGTTCACAAAATCGTCTACATGATTCTACATGAATTGGACTGATCTGACTCCCTGACACGATGGCTTCAGAAGACACTGGTCATTTTTTTGGGTCCTTTTTCAAGCGTAAACGCTCTAGTTCACCTTAATTGTAAGTTAAGAAAAAAGGACCTAGTATATTATTAAAAATGACTCCTTTTGAAAGGGTTTGGAACAACAAAAAGAGAGAAAAATTTGACATAATATGAAGTTTTTAGTTGAACGATTCCCTAAATTCACAGGAGAGGTGTAATGGTCAACATGGATTTCTCTGCGAGTCGTTCTTTAAAGCACACTGAGGGAGTATCAACAGCCAGCCTCTCCTCATGCTGACGGTTTTCTCTCTTTCTAAAAGAGTGAGAACGCACTGAAAGAAATCAATGGATTGTGGAAGCACACAGGTACACTGTTAGATGTAAAGAGGTAAACAACTGAGGTAATGATAGAGTCCGGAATCTACGAAATGGTCTTAAAAGCCTCTTCACAAGCTGAGCTTTTAAAGAGCACGAGAGAACCGTCCAAACTCTAGAGTTGCCATTTTTGGGCCACGGGATAGAAAACCACCATAGATGGATTTTTCACTCGCCCCCTCATTCTCTCTCTCCCTACTATATCTTACTTTGCTGATCCTGATGAAGAGGGAACAAGAGGAGGAAGTCTGGAGCCATCACTATGTCCTTATTGCAGCAGAAAAAGGGTCTGCTCGGGTCCTGCCAGTAATTGTGGTCAGGGCACTATGACCTTACTGATGTGTGTATGGAGACTCTCTGAGAGGGAGGCGGGGCACAATATTTATCCCTTATGGGAGGATGAGTCTCTGCAATCACAGCAGTCGGCCAACAACATCCATCCTCCTCTTGTACCCTTTCAGTACCAGAAAGCCTTGAGTGTCTCTGAGCTACATGGAAAATTACAACAGGCACAGCTAGACCTGTAACACACGAGGGAAACAACTCTTTAATATCAATCTAGAACTAATTGAGATTTGAAATGAAGTAATTTCATGTTGCACATCTCTGGATGTGATATTAAGAGATCTCATAATATCTGCTTGAATTTGACAAGATTCCTGGAATTAAAAGTCAGAGATCTCAGTATGAGCTCAAATATTTCTCATCAGATTTTAAGTCGTACTATCCACTTTCACTTTATATCACTATATGTATGTAAAAACAATTCCATGAAATTTTAAGAAAGAAATGAAATGGCTCCTGAGCAATAAAAGAGCAACTTGCGAGCATTCAAAATTTCTGCTGGAGCAAAAAAAGGAAAGAAAAATCACCAATTAGATCTTTTTAAACATGTCAATAGATAGGGGTGATATTAAATAGAGATCAAATGCAGTCATTTGCATGGGCTTCTCAGTAAACTCAAAGTTTTAGAAGAGATTTCAAAGCGTCTCAAACTGTGCTCGGATTTGCCAAAGTCTGCAATCAAAATTCAAAGATCTCAATTTGAACTCCCATTTCTCATCAAATTATAGAACCATCCGTTATCTACATTCATTCTTAATGTCAACAATTTCCTATTTGTGTTCATTACATTTTAAGTGAAACATCTGAGAAAAGGCTTATGCTTATTCTAAATGTCTATGGAGCAAAAAATAGCAATTTCTGAGCACATAACTGTTCAAAGAAGAGGGAAAACCCGACAAATTAGTTCTCCTCAATCTCAATTGTTTCTCCTGAACAGCAATAATATTCAATGGAGAGCAAATGCAGACCTTTGCTTGAGTCTCCTGCTTCTCATATTTATTCTGCTGAGAAAAAGCCCCAGTGATCTCATCTCACATGTGCCTTCTTCAGAGTTTCAGAAGAGATCTCTAAATGTCTTAAACTGTGCTCAGATTTGCAGATTTAGTTTGAAATCAAATGTCAGATCTCAATATGAACTCAAATATTTCTCATCAAACATAGAGTTATGCTACTCGGATTCATTTACTGTAACATTTGTGTTTACCTAAGGAATTTAGCAGGACATTTTTAAGATCTCCATTAAGTCTCATGAGCTGTGAGCAATATCATTTTCCTCCTTTAACTATTGTAACATTTGAGTCTAACTCATTTTATCATGAAAAATCCAAGAAAAAATGTATATCTAATATCCCAGTTGTTTCTTCTAGACAGCAATGAGGTTAAATGAAGACTTTCATTTACTCCTCATACTCTCATTTACAGCGATCTCACATTGGGCTCCTCGCAGATCATGGGACCAGTTGAAATTAATCTTTTCAGAGGATACCAAACATAACATACGTTTTTTAAAAATAAATCGTAACTAACATTTATTTTTCTCGCAGGGTTAACATTTATATGCTTATGAAAACTAAAGATCCCCAGCACTTTGGACAAAGTTAATGTGTCTGAGAATTAAAAGAGGAAACAAAACTGTCTAAATATATAACCTCATGATCTAACAACAAGCTGAAGTATCAAGGAATCCAAATTTACAGAGAATTATGAAGAATCATGTTGGAGAAAAATGATACAATGAATCATATCATCTTTGCCATGCCCCTATTCTAAAAAAAACTATACTTGGGTAAATGGCACAATCCTTGCCCTTTGTGCATACACGAGTCATGAGTTGTTTTGCCTCATGAGTTCAAAGTTCATGGTCACTTCCGATCTCTCCGTGTCCACCTGCAACTCGTGAGTCTGGCTACAGTCACTTCTGCAAGTGTCACAGAGGTGTCTGGTGACCATTTCTCTCTCTCATCTCACACTCAACTAATGGACCGCTTTGCCCCTCCCCTCCTTTTCTCCATCTCGGACTGGGAGGTAGTGAGAGGAGGAGAGGAGGCAACAGCCCAGCGTTCCCCTGGGCCCTTCTACACGGCTCAATAGCTCAGCTCCTGGATGGGATCATAACCCTGAGTGCTGGCCAAGAGAAGAGCCGCTTCTCCTCACTGCAGGGTGGAGTTTCCTCCAGGAGAACAAACTCACTCCAACCCCACCATGGCTGAGCGTAGGGTGGTCCCGATTGTGGTTTTGCTTCTTGTCCTGGTTGCACCAGCCCTGAGCGGATGCCCAAGCGCCTGTCGCTGTTCCTTTGCCATGCTGCAATGCCTGGAGTTGGACGGGATCTCCAGCATCCCGGCGTTGGCTCCACAGGAGAGTGAAAACGTCACTGAAATGTAAGTTGAGTTTAGTGTACGAATCTGTGTGCTTGATAAAAGTTGCTGAGACTTCCGAGGAAGTTCAGTGCGGTGCTCGATCTTGCAAGGAGATGGAACAGGTGGCAAGTTCAATCAAAGAGATTGGCCTTCATGAATTTTCATGGAGAAATCTGGGTATAGTTTGTGCATGCGTTCCCTGATTTAGCCTAGAGGTTTTTTTTTTCTGGCAGGCCAATCTAATTCTCAGAACTGCATTTATTGCTTTATAGTACATCATAGTACACATGCTTGAATCAGGACCTAATGCACTGAAAGCAGAATTTTCCCAAAACTAGGAAATCCTTGGAAACTAATCAAGGGCTGGAGGGAAAGTGGCCTGGTACTTTGTGCTGCTGAGCTTCTCTTTAAGTGCCTTCTCTTTAAGAGTGTCAGGTACATAATCTATTCTCAGAAATGGTGAGAAAAACATCTCAGTGTATATGTGTGTACAGTCAGACAGATGTTTCCCAGAGGTGCAGGTGTTTTAACATCGATACCAAGCCTTGCAGAATGTTGCACTTCATTCAGAATAGTGTTTATATGATTATGGCACTTATGCTTATAGTAGGATAATCACCGCACCTCTTACAGTCTTTATCTCACTATGTTTCATGCATTCTCTCGTTCTCCTCCCTTCAGTGTTAATAATGCAATTTTTAATGGAAAGAAGTACCTTTACATTACTTTTACAATACCATATAATTCACCTCAGAATCTGGGGTCAATAACAATATCCACCTCATCTCTATATATTTATTTTTGAACTAATGGTACATTTTGTTTTCTTATTAATTATGTCAATTGGAGCATTTTATGCAGTCAGTGTTTTTCACATTATTTAGTGGTATTTAGATGTGTGTTACCTTGATAGTGTTTGTTTGGGTCACAATGTTCCCATATCTGTGTATCACTCACAGATCCTGGAGATTTTTTGATTTTTTTGATGAACTGTACACCATCATGTGCCTTTCCATTGTACCACCTGTATCATTATACTGAAGAGGTGTTTTTAGAGATCATGTGTTCAGGATCTGGTTTACTTGGTGCCCTGGAAGAGTTGTGACAAAAAAATTACATTTGAAAAAAAACTTGCAGGGAACGTAAAGGGAACCTGGGTTCAAATCCCATAATATCTAATATCATGTTCTAATAAATCAAGCTGAAATTTAAGCACCATGCGATTTCATGATACGGAAAAGAGCAACTTTGACATTTTGATAACTTCTGTTTCCTATGTAGACAAATAATGCAATGTGAGATTCAAGCAACATGAGAATGAATAGATGACAAAAAAGTGCGACTCAAATGATCAAATGAAAATGGCTGATTTTTGCTATTTCTTTTAGACAAACAACCAAATTATAAGAGATTTTATTCTTGGAAGTCGCACTGAAATCAGCTTAGGTCAAAATTGATCAATCAGTGCTCCATTCAATAATTAGGATAATTCAATAATATTTATATATAAGAACAGCTAATAACTGTAAAGTGCAATCGAACAATGTCAGATGTCATCACTGTTTTTTTATGGTAAAGTTCTGCACGGCTGCCATTGTTGTTTGTCTCAGTACACCTGCTCAAGTGTGATTCTCTGAACTCCAGTAGAGTCATTTACTACAAGCATTCAATCAATAAATGAGAATGCTCTTTCGCCACGTGTTTACACAGAACACTTTGTGCCCGTAAAAACGCAGCATTTCGCAGTATTAGTCAGACGGGCACAGTACAGAGGAACAGCACTTCTACCAGGGAGGAAAACAAGAGACCATTAACTTCATACCAGCGGCAGGAATACATCATTCATCATGCTGTAAATTCCATTCTGCGAATTGCTTGCGAATGCCCCGCTGAAAACAATAGATGAAATATTGCCCACTCGACTCGATTCAATAAGCCAAAGCAGTTTGAGATGTCGTCCCACCTGCTCTGTAATTGCATTATGGCTCTCTGGGTCAATCAGACGCTAATAAATATCTGTTTGTGCTTCTTGAACACAGCTGGACCGAATCACAGATCAAAAGATTCCAGTGAAGTCAGAAGAAATGTCTTTAGTTATCAGCATCTATATTTGAAAAGATTATTTATGTACAAGTAGGAGAGGATATAAGGCAGGGTCATTATTATCAGCATGACTGTGTGTATATTATTCAATGCCTCACTACACAATAAAACACTGGTTATATTATATCTCACCTCTTTAAAGCTGTAATTTAAAAAAAGAAACATTGTTCAGGGCCATATTTCAGCATGGTACAGTGAATGCAATCATTTGCACCTACTTGATTATGTATTGACTATGAAAGAAGCACTACAGAAATCAGAGAATGCATCATATGGAATTGAATTTTATATACTTAAACATATGAGTTTGTCAAGATGGTTTATAAAAATATTTCTGATATTAGTTATGTGGTTTATTTGGCATTTGCCAATGTCAAGCAGACACTGACCCACGGGATGAAGTTTTCTAGATGATTAGAGACTAAAAACATGACAACACCATGGTACTTTCTGTTAGTGGATATTTTTAACATACAACTTTGTTGCATTGAATTATGGAAATGCTAATATATGTTTAAAGGGTTAGTTCACCCAAAAATGAAAATTCTATCATAGTTTACTTACCCTCAAGTTGTTCCAAACCTCTATGTGTTTATTTGTGCTGCTGAACACAAAGGAAGATATTTGGAAGAAAACAGATCTCATTCCCCATTGACTACCATAGTAGGAAAAAATACATACTATGGTAGTCAATGGGGAATGAAATCTGTTTTCTTCCAGATATCTTCCTTTGTGTTCAGCAGAACAAATAAACACATAGAGGTTTGGAACAACTTGAGGGTAAGTAAACTATGATAGAATTTTCATTTTTGGGTGAACTAACCCTTTAAGCATACATCGTGATATGATGCGTCTCACTATGCATATAAGTCATAGGATGTCTTATTTCAGAACCATTATAAAAATTAATTTGGAATGTAGTGCAGCCTCGAAATGAGACACACTAGCTCGATATATTTTGATTCAATGAGCCATTATGAAAACTTTTTCTGAGTTCTCATTCCTGGAAGTACAAGTGCTGTTCAGTAAAACTGCTTGTGTGGAAATGAAAAAGTAATCGATTTCAAAATACTTCACTGATGGTGTTTATGACTCATAATAATGGCTGCAAGGGCACACCACTATTTAATATAGGCTAACTCACAGAGACCTGTATTCACACACTTGAATGAAACACAATTCAGGAGTCTTAGAGTGCAGATGGAACAAGTTTACTCTGGCTAAATGTACTCAGGTGAACATGAATTCATTTAAATATTTGTACAAAAAAATATTAAGAACAAATGTCATTATGTGGCTGCATTTCCATGTTTCTCAGTATTTCAACAAAGCAAGATCATTATATGAAAAACTATTTTATTTCAATATATTCCAGATTTAAACAGGATGTTCAATAAAAAATAATGTAGGATTGGGAATAGATGAGATCATGAAAAGGTGTTACATACCAGATAGGTGTTTGGAGGGGAAGGGTTGAAAGTTGAAGATGGATTGTGGCATAATCTGAAAAAGAAAGTCGTTTTAGAGATGAAGCAAGTCGTTGCATTTTATCATGCAAACAAAATCAGAAATAATGGGTACCAATGAAATTTCAGAAACATACAGTAAACAGTTTCAGATTTGAAATAATGACATTGAGCATAAATATTATGTTGAATTTCAATCTGTTCTTTCATTTCAACCCTCTAGCTACATAGAGAATCAAGCAAACCTGGAGAACATCACAGACATAGACCTCGCCAACTACAGAGAACTGAAGAACCTGTAAGTATTTAAGACTATAGAATAGATTTGAAGATTTAAGATCATTTATACAATACTGTCTGTATAATTTTTTAATGTTTTACAAAGAAGTCTCTCGTGCAGACCAATGCTGCATTCATTTGATAAGAACATGCAGTAAGAAACGTATTGTTGTGGAATATTACTGTTTAATTTTTTTTTTAAATATATGAATATATTTGAAACATAATGTTGTCCTGTTATATCAAAGCTGGATTTTCAGCATCATTACTCCAGTTTTCAGTGTCACATCATCCTTCAGAAATCATTCTAATATGCTTTGCTGCACAAGAAACTTGTCTTATTATTATCAATGTTGAAAACGTTTTTTGCTGCTTCATATTTTTGTGGAAACTGTGAGAACTTTTGACAGTAATTTATACACGTATTTACAATTAATAATTTGCACTGACAACAAAAATTTGAACGGTATTCAAACTTCTCTTATTCAAAAAGTAAATTTTCTGGCTGACTTGTGTATATTTTTCAGGACGGTCACAGATTGTGGGATGGTGTACATCTCTGAAAATGCCTTCCAGCATAATTTCAAGCTGCAGTATGTGTGAGTGTTCTTTACACATACGACTGGCCTTCCCACAATACACTTGGGTCTCAGGGCTTGTACCTGTCAATCACTTCAAATCCTTCTTCCCTTCTGATGAGTGAAGCTGCTTCATTGGTCTCAGGCGGTAAAAACCCTAGACACATTTAAAGTTAGTTAGCAACTGAATGACTATTAAGGAAAACATTTTTACATTTCACTTTCAGAAATCATTTATATTGCATTCATTTCCCCTAATTAAAAAGAAATTTGCAGAGATTTGTTGTTCATGATCATCATGCCATCAAGGCGTAAGAACAATCTTATTTGAGAGTTGTGTTTGGTGGGGAGCCAACATTCAGCTTGGCTCTTGAATATTAATTGAGTGACATGGCATCCAGTTGTTCTAATTCTGTCATTATTTATTCATTTTCATGTCATTCCAAACCTGTTTCTTTTCTTGAATTTTAGGAGACTTAAAGGGATAGTTGAAGGTAGCCATTGACTTCCATAGTGTTGTTTTTCTTTAAAACGTTTTTAATTTAGTGTCCATGTGGAATTTATTCATTTAGCTTTATCTTTAATCACCATAAATTATCACTAGATGGAAAAGAAGTTGAAAAAATAGCAGCAAAATCTCAAAATATAATGATAATTTCCCAAAAACTGGGGGGACAATAATGTTTTTTTATGCCCTTGATCTCATCCATGTATTCAACAAATCAAACTTCACTTATACCAAGCAACCTTATAGAACCTCCACAACAAGAAATCTTAATAGATATAAAGTAACTCAATTCCTAAAAATAGAAGCATAACTATTTTTAATCATGCATTTTAGGACTAAAAGAGCCAACGTCTATTCCCTCCTGAAGTGAAGATTTCTAATCACCGCATCAACAAACACTAATGATATTAGCTGAAAGGTTGTTGACCCTTATCTCCACTATCTTGTAATCGTTATCTTCCAGTGTGTGCGACATGCCCACTGTTGTTGATATGGGGGAAAGCGGTCACACAGGAGGGGGGGGTGAACGGGGGGGTTCTGGGGAAACATGAGAGCATATCCAGCAGTCACCTTTTACTCGCCCACTTTGGCGTATTATTGACAACTGATGCATAATAAATACACTCCACTAAGGGTCCATTATCACGCAATCAATATTTCACAGAGGGTTGTGCGGAGGGCCAGATGTGTCTGTAAGCTTCAAGTGGCGGTGGGGATGTACAGTATGAAAAATCATAAGTATAAACGAGCCTATCTTTTATACGCCTCATCTATCCTTTGCTTCGTTTCTTTAAATCCACGCCGCCCCCCTCCCTTCGACGCCAGTATGAAACGGCAGCTGCTATTCTCAGACGCTCTCTCCCTACGGTAGAATCGAGCTGTAATAGATAGGCCCCGATGGCCGACCCATCTGACATGAACTTTTGGGAGTAGGGAAAACAAATATTTGAACCCTTGCTGGCCCCCATTAGCCCTGCCACAGAGAATCTATATCTGCCAAGCCGTTATTGTCCCCATCGTTTGTCATCTCTCTTTATTTAGCTTTAGATTTCAGCTTCCCTCTCCTCCAGAGGTCTCGCAAAATTCAATGAAACAAGACAACAAATATCTCTGAATCAGAAACCTTTCAGTACAAAAAGCAAAGAAAATTCATCAAACTATGTCTGTGGCCAACACACAGGCCTTCAAAAGTCACTCTCTCACACTTATCAAACCTGTTCTCTGTGAGAAAGTGAGAAAATCACTCAACTAATTAAGCTTGAGTCCAGTTGTCAGCCAATACAGAGAGATGCGTGCCAGTGTTATTTAGAAATGCAGTGCTACTATGAAATATTTTGCTGCATTGAATCTTGTTAGTGCCATTAGCTATTGCGCATACAGATTTGAACAAGCCCTTAAGCTTAAGTAGACCTATAGGGGCATTTACACAGAACACACAAAGCACATCTCTAGACCTTGAGTTTTTCTTTTTTTTTCACTAACCTGTGCTTTTTAAGCAAAAACGAAAGACACAGGCTAGTCAAACGGAAAAAAGGGCAAGGTCAAGATTTTTTTTTTTACTTGAGCCCCATGTTATAGAATGCTGTGAGACGCTGCAAAAGATGCGAAGCGGTTAAAAACGTCCGTCTAGTCCGTCCGTGTTCACATAAAACAATGTTTCAAAACAATGGAAAAGGTTTTTGTGTGGCTTAAAACGCGAGACGCAGGTTAGTGAAGTGAAAACCCTCCCCTCAAGGTCTAAAGACACATACGTCACAAGTTTACACACAAGCTTGAGTCCAGTTGTCAGCCAATACAGAGAGATGCGTGCCAGTGTTATTTAGAAATGCAGTGCTACTATGAAATATTTTGCTGCATTGAATCTTGTTAGTGCCATTAGCTATTGCGCATACAGATTTGAACAAGCCCTTGAACATTGAAAATCTATGAAAAAGAAGCACAGTGGAATGGAAAAATGCATTGTATGTGAACTGGCCTTTACTCTTTAGAACATAACACATCCTGTATGTTTGTGCTAATAATTTGATAGTACCACTTCTCTAAGTGATTGTCGACCAAAGATTTTCACCTGGAAAGCAATACAGCTGGCCAAAAATCCCACTCGCATTGAAGGGTTTATTGGAGCCATATCTAGATACAGGCAGTGTTATTTTAGTATTATTTATATGCTAAGTATTTATTAATATTTTGAATTAGCTTCCATTTAGCAAAAATCTAGTTGTGTGATAAAATTCCTCAAAACAGGTTAAACTCTCGTATCTGAGCTGCCTACACATCCTTTTTTGAAAGAGAATGAGTCCTATTAATTAAGAGTCTATTTAACTATGTACATTTTGCATATGTAGTTCACATCTTCTCTTCTTTTACAGAAACCTGGCCTCTAATTTACTAATGCACATCAGTTGGAGGGTGTTCCATTCGGTCCCTCTGTTGAGTCTGTGAGTAACAAACTCCCCTCATATACTGCTATGCCGAGATTTACAGATTTACTCTGCTGGCGATTTGAGACTGAACAATTTAAACAATTGAGTTCCTATGTATGTATTATTTTGCCGAAAGCATGAAGTAAGCATAAGGAATTGGTTATTTTTTTGCACAGAATTTTGAGGGACAATCCACTCACCTGCTCATGTGACATTTACTGGCTTCAGCAATGGCACAGAAAAAGACAAAGCGATATTGATTCTCAACAAAACTGCATCTACAATGGCAACAGCATTCAGCTGGATTCATTTGAAATGGATAATTGTAGTAAGTGCACCTACATATTCTAAGATCAAGTGTGTAATTTTACTTATATCCCAATTAAATATGCAGAGACAATAAACAAGATTGATTTCCCCAAAAGTGTAAACACTGTGACTGTGAGTTTGGGAAAACTGTTTGGAATAAACCATTAAAATACATCATCTTGAAGTTAGTTTTCCCTGTTCTGCAGGTGTTCCTGAAGTCAAAATTGACCCACTGACACTGACCACTCAAGAAGGAGGAAACCTGACATTTACCTGTCTGGTGACTGGAGTACCAACACCGACTATCCGCTGGAGAACAGAGCACCTACAGTCCGGCTGGACCCTGCAGGTACATCACATACTGTATTCAAGCATTGAAGCTGTCAATGAAGCATCAATGGAAACTGACCAAAGCGATTTACCAAAGGAGTACATGTGCCTGGATCAAGATCATTTGTTGGTACTGGAAGATAAAAAAATATGCAATCATAACCATAATCCTATGATTTATCACTTTCTTTGAAGTATTCCTCATTTGTAAGTCACTTTGGACTTTAATACATACAATTAATAAAATTGGTTGAAAGAACTGTTCTTGAAGGTCCTTACCTCTGGTTGGTTGATCAGACATTGTTGCAGGACTTCTAAGAGATGTTTGATCTTTGCCAACCCATTACATCTAGTCTACATTCATGTTTGTCCACAGCAAGTAATCTGGGGATCAACCCTGGAGCTGGTTCTCCACATGAGGAGCGTGTCTTCTGGAGACAATCTGCACAATCTCACCTGTGAGGCGGAGAATCGCGCTGGAATGGATGAAGCCACTGTGCAGCTGGATATTGAATGTAAGCACTGATATTTTTTGCTCTTTAATTTCTGACATTTTTTTCTCACCTCGTACGCTGCTATTTTTCGGCCAATGACCAAGATGTTTAGCATAAATGTCTACCAACACATTTTTAAATCTGAATGCGACAACAGATGGAAAATCATTTCTGCATACGAGTAAAAATTTTAACTGTGAGATAAAGTTTCTGGAATACTCCTCCAGGCATCCATACATTTCTTTAACAGAGCAACATATGTGACTCAAACCCAAAGCTATTATGAAATGTATCTTGCCAAACAACTAAGCCATGTTCAAAGTATGAAACCCATTTGAGGTTCCTTAAACCCATCATCTTACGTGGACATTTTTGTATAATTTATACACTATTATATCTTTTATTGATATTTTGAATACTTTTTAGTGCATCAAGTTAAACTAAAAGAAGTTGAGAAATGCTGCTTTGGCAGCTACCTTAAATAAAATAAGTTTAATATTTTAAATTATATTTTATTTCAGTTAGAATTTTTTTTATGGTTTGAGTTAACTATAATAATGTCAGGGTTTGGTGTGCAGGTGACCGAAGACGAGGACACGGAAACTTCAATATAAAGTTTTAATAACATAAATGAAACTTTCCAAACTGAAACAGGAACAAAACTCCAGGACTTCAAAGGTTACACACAACCACACATAGACGACGATCGACAAACACTGGGAGAAAACGCAGGGCTTAAATGAACTGAACCAAACAAGATAATTAACTGAAAACAGGTGCAGAAAATTGGACACAAACGAGGAGCGGGAAAACTAACAGGACTAAACCAAAATCACAAAAGACAGGGGAAGACAAGATACAAAACAGAACTCAATACATCAAAACGTGACAGTACCTCCCCCCTCCCCGAAGGCGCGTCCTCGCGCCGTATAACATCCAAAGGGGTGGGAGGGTGGGCGCCCTGGAGGCTGACGAGGGCATGGTGCAGGTCCGGGAAGCCTCCAGGGCGGAGCAGGCTGTGGGCGTGGCCATGGCGGCGCAGGCTGTGGGCGTGGCCAGGGCGGAGCAGGCTGTGGGCGTGGCCACGACGGTGCAGGCTGTGGGCGTGACCACGGCGGTGCAGGCTGTGGGTGTGACCACGGTGGTGCAGGCTGTGGGCGTGGCCACGGCGGTGAAGACCTTTCAGGTGACCACGGCGGTGAAGACCCTTCAGGTGGCCACGGCGGTGAAGACCCTTCAGGTGGCCACGGCGGTGAAGACCCTTCAGGTGGCCACGGCGGTGAAGACCCTTCAGGTGGCCACGGCGGTGAAGACCCTTCGGGTGGCCATGGCGGTGCAGGCTCTTCAGGTGGCCATGGCGGTGAGGACCCTTCGGGTGGCCATGGCGGTGTTATTTTTTCAGGCCTCCAAGGATCTTTGGCCGGCCACGGCGAAGGCGTATAGCGCCCCCCCAAAATTTTCTTGGGGAGGACAGGCTCAGGATCGGGAACTGACTTGACATCAACGGGCGCAGGGTCAACGGGGTCTGGGTCAACGGGCTCTGGGTCTGGGTCAACGGGCTCTGGCGCTGGGTCAACGGGCTCTGGCGCTGGGTCAACGGGCTCTGGCGCTGGGTAAACGGGCTCTGGCGCTGGGTCAACGGGCTCTGGCGCTGGGTCAACGGGCTCTGGCGCTGGGTCAACGGGCTCTGGCTCTGGCGCTGGGTCCACGGGCTCTGGCTCTGGCGCTGGGTCCACGGGCTCTGGCTCTGGCGCTGGGTCCACGGGCTCTGGCTCTGGCGCTGGGTCCACGGGCTCTGGCTCTGGCGCTGGCGCTGGGTCCACGGGCTCTGGCTCTGGCGCTGGGTCCACGGGCTCTGGCTCTGGCGCTGGGTCCACGGGCTCTGGCTCTGGCGCTGGGTCCACGGGCTCTGGCTCTGGGTCCACGGGCTCTGGCGCATCACGGGACTCGGAACTGGACGGGGCCAGCACATCATGGGACTCGGAACTGGACGGGGCCAGCACATCAAGGGACTCGGAACTGGACGGGGCCAGCACATCAGGGAACTCGGAACTGGACGGGGCCAGCACATCAGGGGACTCGGAACTGGACGGGGCCAGCACATCAGGGAGCTTGGGGCTGGGCTCAGGCTCTGGCGGGCAGGCGATGGGCTCAGGCTCTGGCGGGCAGGCGACGGGCTCAGGCTCTGGCGGGCAGGCGACGGGCTCAGGCTCTGGCGGGCAGGCGACGGGCTCAGGCTCTGGCGGGCAGGCGACGGGCTCAGGCTCTGGCTGGATGTGGCTGACTTGAACCCCAGCCTCGGCAGCCATCTTTTTGGCTAATCGCACCGATATCAGTGGGGGATCAGTCATACAGGATATCATCCAGGGAAATCCAGGGACAGATCTTGTGGCAGGGCTGATGCGGTGTGCAGGCTCTGGCGGGCATGCGATGGGTTCTGGCGTTAGCGTGCAGGTGATGGGCTCAGGCGCTGGCGTGCAGGTGATGGGCTCAGGGGCTGGCGGGCTTGGCACTGGCTGGAGTGGGAGATCTTCCAAGTGGTAGCTGGATCCACAGGCCCACAGCGTGTGATCCAAAAACTCCAGGAAGGATAGGTTGAGGTCCTTCACCAAAATTATCTGGGCGAGAGGGTCTTTTAATCCACCCCAGAAACTTTGCTTCAACTCCTCCTCATCCCATCTCACATCATCATACAGCTCAAGGTATAGACCAGCGTATTCCTCGAGTGAGCGCTCCTCTTGGAAAAGGATTGGGTTTTTGAAGGGGCTCACCTCTTTTTTCCTCCTTCTACTCATTTTCGTTTAATGGTCGATCGTTCTGTCAGGGTTTGGTGTGCAGGTGACCGAAGACGAGGACACGGAAACTTCAATATAAAGTTTTAATAACATAAATGAAACTTTCCAAACTGAAACAGGAACAAAACTCCAGGACTTCAAAGGTTACACACAACCACACATAGACGACGATCGACAAACACTGGGAGAAAACGCAGGGCTTAAATGAACTGAACCAAACAAGATAATTAACTGAAAACAGGTGCAGAAAATTGGACACAAACGAGGAGCGGGAAAACTAACAGGACTAAACCAAAATCACAAAAGACAGGGGAAGACAAGATACAAAACAGAACTCAATACATCAAAACGTGACAAATAAGCTTATTTAGATTTATTTTTTATTTCAATTTTAGTGCTTAAATTTATTTCAGGTAGTTGCCAAGGCCATATTCATTTAGTTTATGTTTATCATATAATATTTATTGTTGTTTTTATTTTAGATTTATTTCAATTTATAATGTAAGTGTTTTTAATATTTTAGTTAACGATGATAACCCTGCTCTTGACAGAAGCAACAGCATTGCAACGGACGGAATTTTCCATCGAAAATCCTCCCATATGACGCACTCCACACCACAGCAATTATCACTGTTTACCACCTCCTCTTCAGAAAGAAGAAAAACAGTGCTTGACTTCAGACAAATGTATAGCCATCAGGGGAGCGATAATGACTGTCAGGAAAATGGGATGATAACTGTCTTCAGATCTTGTTTGTTCTCTACTAATGGATTTCTCTCCCCCATAGTCCGGAAATATAATTGTGAGGAGCGATTGGCAGATAGCAAGTGTGCTAGTTGCCAGTCTATCAGAATCACGTGACTGGTGGACAACGGCTCGTCGCCGGCCACTGCTTAATTAGCTCTTAAATTAGCCGGCCGGTTCTAGCCACAGGTGCTGCCCCGGCATAATTCTGACCCGAAACATCTTTTATTAAACCCAGACGCCAATCGATAATATAATTCCCTAGTGTTAGTATGCCTTAGTGTACTGCACTGTTCTAGCCGATGAGGAAATTCACCTTTGGCCATCTACCTTTACCGCAACCCAATTAATGGATTCAATTATTTAATTACCACAATTTGTGGAGTTCAAAAATGTCTCGAACACGCTCAACCGTTAACATCGGGCCGGTGTAACGAGAACGGGTTTTCAAGCGTGAACTCTAGGCCATGACACAAATGACTGTGATTCTCCGAGCGCAGCACTTTCTGGAGGCAGGGTCATGGGTTAAGAGCACTGAAATGGTTATGAAGCAGCGCCCGGGCTGTGCGCATCAGCATGTTCTCCCGGCTAAAAGAACCATTTCCTGTAGCCCACCTTCACCGGCTCTCAAGTGCCTCTTGTGGTTAGGTCCCCTAAACAGACTGAGATTTATTATTTATAACAGGTCAAAAGGTTTACTGTAAAGAATTTTATGAAAAAAGAAAAAATAATTATGATGGATGCTCCAGTCATTTGAGCTATTCTGAAGAACAGGTACTAGTTATAGAAAGCATAATTGATAAAGGAACATTATGTGAACTTCTTTAAAAGACTTCTTTACAGCAATGCTTTGTGAGAGTTAGCGAGTTCAACTTTATGCAAATGAGCAGCGATGCAAATAAATACTACCAATAGGAATACACACACACACACACACACACACACACACACACACACACACACACACACACACACACACACACACACACACACACACACACACACACACACACACAGAATGTACTTATTCTTAAAATATGTACAGTATTCTTAAAATATTCTTTCATTTAATTACTATTATTATTACTATATTATTATTACTATATTACTAATTATTATTATAATTATTTATTATTATTTAATAATAATAATAATAATAGTAGTACATTTTATTATTGAAATCTGTTTTTAAAATATATACTTTTTAAATAAGAAAGGAATAAGTTCTCATAATAATACAGTATTAAAGTAACACCAAGTAACTTTGCCTCTTCGGTCGCCCTACTGGTTGGAAACGGAATTGTCCATTGCCGCTGTCTTAAATAATTTAGTCTACCGTCGCACGCACGCTCGCTGTTTATCCAGCACCGGCTTTAGAATGAACGATGTCCACAGACAAGGTAGAGTATGTTACATGATTTCATAAAAGGATGATGCATTGCGACATCAGAAACGAAGAAAAACGAAATAATGACTATTGTAGCGCTTGAGTAAAGCAGTCGAGTTTTGTAGTTCTTTTTTGTGCACGGGTTCCTACCCGAAACCCGAAGTTACATAGTGCCAGTAAAAGCGATACAGACCCCGTCAGGCTATGGTAGACGAGTCATTTAACTTATTTTAAGTCGATGTACCATCACAAGGGTCTTGGAAATATATTATGAAGGTTGAAAAACTACTTAGTGTTACTTTAAATAGAGATTAGACAGCTAGATGCAAAAAGTTTGTTGTACTTTAAAAAGAAAAGGTATTTAACATTTTATGCACAAGTGCTATCAGTGAAAAAAACGCTAAATGGACACATGCACACACCACAAACAATAATAATAATAATATATTTTTTTTAAATCTACTAAAAAAAAGTTCTCATAAGAGAGTAGGGACCTCTTGGATGCTGATTAGGTAAAGTTCCTCAAAATCACACGTATCCTATTGCACACACAACTCTGACTTGCCGTCTTAAAGGGACATTGCACATCAAGAGAATGTTTTTTTTTGCCATAATTTATCTCAAAATAGGCAGAAACAATTAAATATCCATTATCAGCCGATATGTGCATCCCCAATGGACTGTGATTATGTCTCACTGCACACGTGTGAACTCATTCCCCGTCTGTGTTTAGTTCCAGTGCGGATCTTGTTTCTGAAGGACCCAGAACCACAACATCACTGGTGTATCCCATTTGCTGTGGACAGCAATCCTCCCGCCACCATCAAATGGCTGTACAACAACACACCTCTCACCGAAACCCGCTACACCTACACCGAACTGATCAGAGACGCGGCCGATGGCTCCGTTCAACACGGGTGTCTGTTCCTCAACAAGCCCACGCATCTGAACAACGGCAACTACACACTCATCGTGGAGAATAAACTGGGAAGAGACCAGGCTACAGCAAAGGGGATGTTCATGGTAAATCCCTTTGACCCCTTTGACCCAGAGGGCATCATTCCTGGTGAGTGCACATCATCACACAACATGTATTGCATCCGCTTTGTGGTGCATTGAGTAATTTATTGTTATAATTTCTCTCCACATGCCAGTCCTCCCTGATGACCCAAGTAAGTTTTATAAATCAGCTTCCCTAGGTCGACGTCCCGTTGTCGTTTTCCTGTACAAATACCTAAACATTCCTAAATAACAGATAGATTTAGTTGAGAAGCAAAATTACAGAAGATATAAGTCTTGCTTTATGAAAAATTTATTAAAATGAAGTTACTTTTTACTCAAAACAAGAAAAAATCAAGTAAAAAAACAAGAAAACCAATTCAAAGCAAAAACAATTTTTTTCTTACTAATTTTGATAGATTTAATATATTTTTATATTTGACCTATTATGCTTTTTCACATTTTAAACTTTCTCTATATCAGTTTCTGAACTCCCTAAAACGCCTCAATTTTAGTCTTGAGTTTACTTCCGGGAACAAACATGCCACAATATTCCTCATTTAAATAATTCCCGCCCAATGCATACACAAAATAAAGGGGTGAGGCCTGGTTGAGTTGAGTTAGTAGTGTGTTAAAACTCACTGTTATGGTAAGCCAATCACAACACACTGGTCAACCCGACTAATCAGAGCGCACTGCACTTTTAGGAAGGAGGGGCTTCAGAGAGACAGGAACTAAACAGAGCGTTACTGACAGACTGGGAAGAGAGGACCTGCAACAATGGAGATTATGTGAAAAATAATGTGTTTTGAACATTTAACATGAAAAACAAAATCAAGACGTTGTATAAAGGCATAATATGTATGCTTCGATACTTAATAATATGTATCTTGATTTAAAACTGTTTAGATATTTGTACTGGAAAACAAGATTATTAATTATTTTATTTTTTTGCAGTGTTGATAAAGTAACATTTCATTAAATGTTTTAATCTTAGCAGTTCCAACCAACCAATCAACGGAGACGGAGAAACTGGGGACCAGAGTGTTTGGGGTACGAGATGAGTCACATATGATCACAACATCCTGTTATTTTTTACATTCTTGTATACGTGTTATCACTCTAATTTTGTCCATTTGCACATTCATAGGTGTCAGTAGCGGTGGGTCTCGCTGTGTTTGCGTGCACATTTCTTCTCATCATGGTTGTCGTCATCAATAAATGTGGACAGCACTCCAAGTTCGGCATCCACCGTAAGTCCTTATTAGTCAACATGAATCAATATTTACTTAATGCACATTCATTGTGCAAGTTATTCCATATTAAGAAACATTTTGCTTCCTAAACCTTCCTTTGCACTGCTCTGAAACAACGCCTATTTTTCAAAATCAAATTAATTCTCAACGGACACCATTAAGCCTCACCCGGCATTCGCATTAAATATCCTGTTTTGCTCGAAAATTTGTTGTAATCAACATTTCATGATGACTTTTTATGTATTACCAAAATCCCTTTCAAGGTAAGTCAGTTCACTCGACAGTCATATTTCCAATGCCTCCGGGGAGCTATTTCGAGCATGCAAGGCAACTTGAAAGGGGAAAATTCTTGCCCAACTCACATTTAAATGACATATTTCAAATCAGTAGCAAAATATATCTCAAATGGAAACCAGAGCTTCTAACAGCAGCTGTAGTGTTACTCCTCCATATTGTACACTGCAGTCGTATACTATATATATATTTAGTCTTTGTGAAAAGTCAACATGAAATCAAAACCGGCCACATCTACTTTTTTAATGCATATTGTGCATGTTACTCTTATTTTTGCTTCCTAAACCTTGCTCAGCACTGCTCTGAAACAACTTTCCTGTTCAACTGATGTTATAAATCCCTTATACATTTCAAAATCTTCCCACCAACTATCCAATATGGCATGTAATCAAGCCCCAGCCCTAATTATTTCTTACTAAGTATCTATTTTACTTAAAAGTACGTCAGTTTATGGAAGTAAAATGGATTGTGTGATTAATTAATGTTATTTCGATTATTTTAGACATTCTACTAACTATAAGTACCTTTGCAACTACATGCCAACTAACTCCCATTAGAGTATTATTGACTGTCTTTTTAATATCTGCTAACACTTTATTTTGATGGTCCCTCAACAGATATTTACTGACTTTAAGCAACTTTGAAAGTACATGTCAACTTATTCTTTTAACCGTAACAGTCCGTTGACGGAGTTAAATGTCTAGAACATAGAACATTATTACTTTTTTATTACTGGCTGATGTGACAGTCATGGTCATGTGATCTAAATATAGTGGCCACCATTTGTAGGATTTGTATGTATATATATTTGTTGTATGCTACTAATATGAGTGAAGCTTTCATCTCATGTTATCATTTCATCTGTCAAAAAAAAAATCTATATTTCTCCCAAAAGCCAGCTAAGGACAACAATTTTCCCTTAATCAGAAAGCTAAATCAGTTTAAGCCTCAAACGAAGATGTTTTGAGATCTGAGAAACACATCGCAGAAACAAACCAGGTGCGACTCACGCAACAGCGGAAGAATGTTATCACTAAACAAGAAAGCTGGAGACAGCACAATCACAGAACACGCCAAAATGACTTTCTCCATTATTATTTTGGAATCGGAATGAGTTCCACATCAGGCATTGTGTTCTTTTTAAGTAACACACAAAAAGGGAGCGAAATACGGTCTCTTTTAAGCTGTAACTTTGTACAGTGTCAGCCTAACAGCTCGGCAAAGTGCTGCCAGGTCTTAATTACAGCATGCAAAGTAAATAGCATCGGGAGCCCCAGCCGCGAGCCAGCCATTAAAGAAGAGTGATGGAGCCAGGCTTTTCAGGTCCACTCGCTCCGCTCACAAAGTGCCTAAGTGGACCTGATTGCCTCCCTCCCCTCTCGCCCTCTATTCCCTGCGTTCCCCTTCTCTGCCCAGTCTGGGATCTCTGTGGTTATAGCTTGAGTGGGTTTTGTGATTTGAAAGAGAGGCCTTTGCATTTAATTCTGCTTCCTAAAACTGAGGTGATTTGCTTCGGATCAAGTAAACATTCTGTTGATGCTTTTTTTTGTGCATGGAGTCAATTTTATACAATACTACATACTGTACATACAACACAACATACCGTTAGCTGCTTGGGAACCACTTTCTTTCCATGTGTCCACAGGCTCATCTGTTCTAGGCACTGAGGACGATCTGGCCGTGTCTCTACGCTTCATGAACTTCGGGGCTAGTCCTCCATCTTCAGATGACAGCACGCTGGATTCTGGCTTGTCCAGTTTTGTAGAAAACCCGCAGTATTTCTGTGGCATCATCAAAGACAAAGACATGTGTGAGTGTCTCATAATCACGTGATAGCACATGAGTTTTCAGCATGCTGATTCAGATTGTACTAAATTAAAGTGATTATTTCTTTGTATTTTGCAGGTGTCCAAAACATTAAAAGAAAAGACATTATTTTGAAGTGGGAACTGGGCGAAGGAGCTTTTGGCAAGGTTTACCTAGCAGAATGTGCCAACCTTTGTCCCGATACTGACAAGATGCTGGTTGCTATCAAGGTATGATCATGCTTTAGTTTAGGGTTATTTCATGGTTTCATTTTATTTCATTTTACATTTTTTCTTTATAATTTAATTATACACACACACACACACACACACACACACACACACACACACACACACACACACACACACACACACACACACACACACACACACACACACACACACACACACACACACACACACACACACACACACACACACACACACACACACACACACACAAACACACACACAACAGCATTGTTGCATGTTGGTGCAACAGCATTATGAGGACTCTCCATAGGCGTAATGGTTTTTATACTGGACAAACTATATATTCTATCCCCCTACACTGCCCCTATCACTAAACCTACCCATCACAGGAGACATGCTGCATTTTGAAATTTTTAATAAAACATTGTTTTTTATGTTTTTTAAGCCATTTGATTTATGAGGACTTTTGAAATGTCTTTATAAACTACCCATAAGTTGTAATACCTGTGTAATACACATGTCATTATACAAATTTTTGTGTCCTCATAAATCACATAAACCAACCCACACACACGCACGCACGCACGCACGCACGCACGCACGCACGCACGCACACACACACACACACACACACACACACACACACACACACACACACATATTAGCAACAAAAGCTATATTATTCAGCAGATATATGCATATACACACATTTGAACAAGAACAATGGCAAGCAATGTAGAACATTACCGATTAGTTAGTAATTTTCAACCAATTCCTCCTAATTCTTCCAAGACTATCACAAGTTTTCACAATGTATGTTAACAAGCTAGATAACTAGCTAGAAACAATATTCAATACAACCACAATTAATGTTTTTAAAGCAAAGTTGTTATTGATAACGAAAAATATTATAACTAATATAAACAAAATAAAGTATGGATGAAACACTTAAATTAATTCCAAAAAAATGACTAAAATTACTCAAACTGAAATCTAAATAGACTAAAACCAAAGCTAAATAGAAATATTTAATATATTATTTTTTTAAAAATGCTAAAAATGACAAAAGCACAACAAAATTACTTAACTTACCCAAAAATTACCACAAAAAACCCTAAAATTAAAATGAAAACCAAAAATAAAATAAAATACAAAATATCAATAAATAATACTGTTGCAAAATATGAAAGCTCATGAGTTGAGCACCATTCAAAATTTAATTGAATTTGAATTGAAGGAGCGATCTGGATGAAAAATTGGAATTGGAATTTGAATGTCAGAAAGTAACATTAAAACAGATTTAAATTACAAATGCAATTTTCATCAAAAAAAGTTCATTTTCCAGAATGCATTACCTTTGTTGCTTTTATTGAAAGTATTCAGATACTTTTTTGGAGCACCGTATGTTCACTGAACATCTGATTGTCTTCATGTGTAGACCTTGAAAGTGGCCAGCGAGTCCACCCGGCAGGACTTCCAGCGCGAGGCCGAGCTGCTCACGGTGCTCCAGCATGAACACATAGTGCGCTTCTACGGTGTGTGTGTACAGACGGAGAACCTCTGGCCATGGTGTTTGAGTACATGCGACACGGAGACCTCAACCGTTTTCTAAGGTCAGTCTAATTACCACCAGCCACTCACAGCGAATTAACTACAGTGCCAACAATGTGGTGTAGCGGTCAGAAACTGTCCAGCTGAAAGAGTCTTTAGAGACAGAGCTTCTATCCACATTTGCTGTCTTAGGGCAACCTTAAACACACAAGAACGTTTTTCTTTGGACAGATTTAGCCAAAAGTTCTAGGAAATGACTTGGGAGCAGGGCTTTACATGAACTTTTTTGCTCACCAGCCACTTGTGGTTTTCCAAAGTTACTAGCCACTCAGCATTTTCACTGGCCACAATTTTGGCATCGATACCATGGGGAAAAACTGCTATATAGATATTTTTAATATTATCCCATTATTTGCTGACACTTTAAGGCCTGTCACATGGATCCATTATACTCTTACATATCTGTTTTCTTTCTCAAATGTTTACTTCAAAATGACTGACAGTGTTTACGTGACTACTTGCCATTATGTATGTGTTTGATTTTTTAAGTGTAATAAGCAGCGTAAAATAACTCAATTTAGTTCTGAGAGGCGGAGGCGGAGCACAAAATTATGCGAAGAAAAGAAAATGATGCGAAGTTCAAGCCCTGTAACACCAACAATATTCATCTGGATTAAAATAAAACGAGTGAGTGAATGGAGGCGGGTTTGTGTGTCAACTCGCTGTCGGAGAGACTAGAGAGAGAGAAAGCTCAGCTGGTAACGTATCTATTCTGCGGAAAATTAGTGTTGGAAGTGTTTTATGTATTTCGATATGTATCAAACAAATCGTTTTTTTTGACAACCCTACATTGCACTTATTGAATTATTTCAGATGCCTTTTTAAAAGGTTCCAATTGAAAAAATGTATACAGTATTTTTATTTAATTCAACCCGTCAAAGTGTCTAGTAGGAGTGATGCGTTACACGCCACTGCTGAAATACACCCGCATTTGGTGTGTGTTAATGTCAAGCCCTGCTTGGGAAAAATAGGACTCAAGCTAGACTCGACCCAAGAAAGTTAAGTATACCCTCTCAAGAGATAACAGTTAGTAATCTAGCATGCTATTCAACTTTCTGCATTTTGTTTTGGGCTTTCATGTTACATTAAAAGTTACATCAAATTCAAGGCCTTTCATTTACCATATTTCCATCTACTGAAACTCAATGCCCAAATGAGTAGAAGAGCGATGGAGCCCAAATGCGGATCCAGCTTTGTGATGCTCCAGTCTTAATTAAGATGTAAAGTTCACTGAAGTATGAGGTGGCTGATGGGGGACTGACTGACCATATGTCCAGCACAGCTGAGTCTCGGTGCGTAAAGATCCAGTCTGTTTGCCAGGTGGTTGCTGGGGCCAGATTGGAAGTGGGGACAAGTGAATGTTTGAGGGGGAGATGGAAATCGCATTTTCACGTGTATGGATGTGGCTCCAGTCTCGGTTGCAGCTGCCCCATCCTGCCACCTGCCTGCTAAACTAATAGGGATCACATACTAAACCTCAGAGCAGAAGAGAAGGCAAGCGAGTGGCAGAGAGTTTGCATGCGTATATGATGAATGGAGACCGTGGTTTGCTCATTGAGGCCTGACACGCAAGGCAATGGTGCTTGTGCTCTCATTTAGCAGATGCTTTTTTTTAATCCAATGTAATTTACAGTACATTTACAACAATCTAGAGTTTGCTCAAAAGCATAACAGTATAATTAAGGCAATCTTGGAGTTATAAACAACTTTTAACCACTACACCCTTAAAAATAAAAGTTCCAAAAATGTGTTTTCGCTGTGATGGCATGGAAGAAACATTTTTGGTTCCCCAAAGAACCTTTCACTATTTTTTTTATTAGTGTAATTTTTTTTAATAATCATATCTTTAATAACCTTTTGTCCACTATAAAATAACCTTTTGTGCAATGGAAAGGTTCCATGCATGTCAAAGGTTCTTCATGGAACCAGAACCATCAATGCCAATAAAGGACCTGCATTTTTCAGTGTAGGATGCTTTTGTTCAGAATGGAATACTAGCATAATACTTGTTGCATACTGCCTACTATTTTTTTAAAGTAGCATGTGAAACAACATACAATCAATGTATAGAGATAAAAAGTAGCATGCTACACTGTCACTTTGATAGTAAGTGTCATCCAGTTATGTTGTTAATACACAACTTTTTTACTTTTCATTCAATTTTGCTCAAAAATGTCTTTGATTAAATAATGTGCCAAGATTATGGTTGTTGTCACTTCCAGTTAATTTATTATGGTGGAAATAAAGTGCTGCGGGAATGACTCCAAAAACCTGGAAATAAGTTGCATAATTGAACTTCCAGTTCCATCGTCCAGAACATTTTTGAATGGATTTTTTTGTTAAATGGCTGAAATAATGTCTGTGGTTAAAAAAGTTCAGATGTTTTATTTAATGACATAAAATACATCAATAATACCCAACACAATTTTTCGAAAAACTTTTGCATGTTCTGAAAAAGGCTATCAAGTGGCTTAATGGGACTATAGAGGTTGTAAAGGACATTAAATGTCATTATTATTTTCTGCAATAATCCAAAAGCCAATTTTAAAAATCCTTTAGCTTTTTTGTTGAAGGAACCAGGTTAATGCTAGTCTCATCCTCAGACGTGACGCCCACAGACCACTGGCTGATTTTTTAAGTAGTCATCTGATTGGTTGAATTCTACAGGATGTCCAAGAGACGTGTGTGTATGAACGATACATTTTCACTAACATGACACAGAACAAAACAAACTGTGAATGGTTGCGTTACATGTCAGTCAAATTTGGCCGGTCCTTGGCCAATGATAATGCAGACCTTCTGCCGTCAGTCTAAAGGTCTGGCTGACACTAGGGTCACGCTAACTTGTCTGATCTGCAAAAATATATAATTTTTGCAGCACTCTGTGGAGGATCAAGTATAGTGCATTGCATTGAGGGATACAGTATTCCACATACACTCTTATAAAGGTTTTTTATTGGCATCTATGATTCCATGAAGAACCATAGATGTATAAAACTCATCCATAAAACGGTTCTTAAAAAGGTACTGCTCACTGAAAGGTTCTTTCTGGAACCAAAAATGATTATTCTATGGCATAACTGTGAAAACACCCTTTTGGAGAGTGTAGTGTGCTTTTGAATGTATACTTAACATCTAGAACAATTTAGTAGGGTAATCAATGCATGTAGAAAATTCACATAACATGCACATACTGCAAAAATAGAACACATCCGAAATCTTTCTCAGGTTAATGTTTTTAGGCAGCTGTTATATAATGCATGTCGTGTTTGTACAGGGCTCACGGTCCCGATGCTCGTATCTTGGACGAGATGAAGGTTCCTCCGATGGGTCAGTTGACGCTTCCTCAGATGCTCCACATCGCAGCTCAGATCGCCTCGGGCATGGTGTACCTCGCTTCCCTTCATTTTGTCCACAGAGATCTGGCCACCAGGAACTGTTTGGTTGGAGAAGGGCTGGTGGTGAAGATTGGGGACTTCGGGATGTCGAGAGACATTTACAGCACTGATTACTACAGGGTAAACATTTCATATCAATATCAATGATGTTACTCCAAAACTGTAAAAAGTCACAGATCATTGGTCTTTGGTGGGAAATATTTACAGTACGCTCATATTGAGATCTCTACCTTTGGTATATGTGCAAATTTGATTACAATTTGAGAAATCATAGACATTTGAGACACAAACCGGAAACATTTGAGACACTAAAGAGATTGTGAATTTGTGATTTTGCCTTTCTTTCCTTTGAAGTTTTAGTATATTTACCAACAGCAGAGATGTGTGATTGTAATTTGTTCTCGTTCACTTCATCAGGTTGGTGGGAGGACGATGTTGCCCATTCGCTGGATGCCGCCAGAAAGTATCATGTACAGAAAGTTCACCACGGAGAGTGACATCTGGAGCTTTGGAGTGGTCCTTTGGGAAATCTTCACCTACGGCAAACAACCGTGGTATCAGCTATCCAACAGTGAGGTACAGTGCCACATATAATGTCAACCATTTATGGCTGCATAATTGCACCTTTTTAAATGTCAAACGTATTCATTGTTGAGCGTTTAAACAATACAACCACAAAACAAACAGATTTTAAAGGAAAAGTGTAACTAAAAATTACAATTCTGTCATCATTTACCCTCAAGTTGTTCCTGTATATGAACGGAAATCAGAAATGTAACAATTGTGGTTCCGATTGATCTTATTAATGATTCTTTTAGTATTTTAAAGGATAAAAATAGTAAACAATACTATTTTGCATATTTTATTTTTCAATCAAATTTACACTACCATTCAAAAGTTTGTGTTCAGTAAGATTCTTTTTGAGAGAATTTGATAGTTGTATACAATAAGGATCCATTAAATTGACCAAAAGTGACAGTCAAGACCTTCATAAATGACTCCTGTACTGTTTACCTGCAATGACAGAAGTGATTTAGGCTGTCTGATGGCATCAGTGCTGGTCAGTGAGCTAAAGCAAACAGTCAGAGCTTTTCCCAACCTTCATCATGATGTGAACATCCATTTTGGACTGATTCAGACTGTGCTCTTAAGCACTTATGAACCAGAAGATCAATAGATTTTTTCGGTTCCAGAGTGATCCAGACCTCTCAGATTAGGCACCAAAAAGTGGACTCTGGTGTGACCACAACTGCACTATTACGCTGGAGAGGCCTCTCTTCTTTCAACAGAGAGGTAGATCACTTTCCCGCCGACTCGATTTTAATCCGATTAAACCTCATCTTCGCCTTGGGCCGACGTTGTTTAACCTTGTTAACCTAATCCTTCCCGAGCCATGATGGACACAGCTAATTATCAGAAGCCTAATTGAACGGGACAGAGACAGATCGTTCATGACTTTCCATCTGCAAGGAAAGAGGGTGCCAGACTTTCAGAGGGGTCAATGAGAATTTTTGTTAATTTATTGCAGTGATTGAAAGCCCATTTCAGAATGATGTTGTGTGCTGCTGACAGTCTCTTCACCTCATTTGATTAAGAGGCAATAAGGGCTTGAAGTCACTGGCGTTTTAAATAGCCACCAGGAATAGCCATGGAGAAAAGAAAGTGATGCTTTGCAGGCAGCTGCTGCCTGTAGAAAATAGAGTAAAAGGGGTCATTATCATGAGAAATCAAATTTTCTTTGATTTCTTTTTATTGAAATATATGTGTGCATAATGTACTATGAAACCATACTGTAACTATTAGAACTGAAAGATTCCTCCACACTAAATAAAAGAGAATTATTGACACAAAGCTACAGAAACGGCCCGTTCTGAATATCTGAATACATTATTACATGACTGCCCACATTTACATGTCAACAATCTCTATTCTACACTGAACAAAATTATAAACGCAACACTTTTGTTTTTGCCCCCATTTTTCATTTGCTGAACTCAAAGATCAAAAACTTTTTCTATGTACACAAAGGGCCTATTTCTCTCAAATATTGTTCACTAAATCTGTGTTAGTTAGCACTTCTCCTTTGCTGAGATAATCCATCCACCTCACAGGTGTGGCATATCAAGATGCTGATTAGACAGCATGATTATTGCACAGGTGTGCCTTAGGCTGGCCACAATAAAAGGCCTTTCTAAGGGGAGGCTCACGCAGTGCAACACATCTCCTTTGCACAGAGTTGATCAGGTTGTTGATTGTGGCCTGTGTAATGTTGGTCCACTCATCTTTGATGGCTGTGAGAAGTTGCTGGATATTGACAGGACCTGGAACACGCTGTCGTATACGCTGATCCAGAGCATCCCAAACATGCTCAATGGGTGACATGTCCAGTGAGTATGCTGGCCATGCAAGAACTGGGATGTTTTCAGCTTCCAGGAATTGTGTACAGATTCTTGCAACATGGGGCTGTGTATTATCATGCTGCAACATGAGGTGATGGTCGTGGATGAATAGCACAACAATGGGCCTCAGGATCTCGTCACGGTATCTCTGTGCATTCAAAATGCCATCAATAAAATGCACCTGTGTTTGTTGTCCATAACATACGCCTGCCCATACCTTAACCCCACCACCACCATGGGCTACTCGATCCACAACATTGACATCAGCAAACCGCTCACCCACACGACGCCATACACGCTGTTTGCCATCTGCCCTGTACAGTGAAAACCGGGATTCATCCGTGAAGAGAACACCTCTCCAAAGTGCCAGACGCCATCGAATGTGAGCCCACTAAAGATGGTTTCAACGACGAACTGCAGTCAGGTGGAGACCCCGATGAGGACGACAAGCATGCAGATGAGCTTCCCTGAGACGGTTTCTGACATTCTTTGGTTATGCAAACCGATTGTTGCACAGCTGTCCGGGTGGCTGGACACAGACAATCTTGGAGGTGAAGATGCTGGATGTGGAGGTCCTGGGCTGGTGTGTTACACCTGGTCTGCGGTTGTGAGGCCGGTTGGATGTACTGCCAAATTCTCTGAAATGCCTTTGGAGGTGGCTTATGGTAGAGAAATGAACATTCAATTCACGGGCAACAGCTCTAGTGGACATTCCTGCAGTCAGCATGCCAATTGCAAGCTCCCTCAAACCTTGCGGCATCTGTGGCATTGTGCTGTGTGATAAAACTGCACATTTTAGAGTGGCCAGCCTAAGGCACACCTGTGCAATAATCATGCTGTCTAATCAGCATCTTGATATGCCACACCTGTGAGGTCTTAGATCTTCAGCTCATGAAAAATGGGGGCAAAAACAAAAGTGTTGTGTTTATAATTTTTTTCAGTGTATATATGAAGAGGATGCTTATGTTGAAATTTTAAAGGTATAAAGCTGCAAAAAAGGGAAGTTTAATTCAAAAGGTCAGAGAGAAGGTAGAAAATAGTTTTAAACAATAAATGTTTTTTTTGTGAAGACTTCTATGAACTTCTATAGATGACCTCAGGAAATAATTAACAATAATTTAAAAATATTAAAAATTTTCATAATTATATATAAATGTATGCTATAAGTGTGTGTGTGCTTTTAAAGGGGTCATAAAATACATATAAAATAATTATTCAATAATAATTGTAATATTTTAGTGACATATATCAAATTCGTAATTATTAATAATCATTATTAAGTGTCTGTTATATGACCCATTTGAAAGCATTACAAATATACTTATATATTATTATATATATATATATATATATATATATATATTAATTTATAATAATAATTCAGAAAATAATTAAATACATATAATATTTCCAAAATAAAAATAATTGTATCAATTTATGAATGATTTTTGTGCACATTTTTTTAATTACCAACATTAAAAGTAAAAATAATAATAATAATAATACTAATAAAAAACAAATATATGTATAATCAAATAATAATAAAATATGATATCATGATATCAAAAATTAAACTATATATATATATATATATATATATATATATATATAATACAATAATTTAACAATAATAAAACATAGATAATAATGTATTAATATATTATAGGCATAATATACAATATTAAAATTTTGAATAATACCCTGCAGATTAAAATACCACTATAACCATCTTAACCATTTTTGCAAAATCTCATTGTAAATATGAAATATTTCCCCTCTTTCCAGGCTATTGAGTGTATCACGCAGGGACGAGAGCTTGAACGGCCACGTACCTGCCCAAAAGAAGTGCACCTCCTCATGCAGGGCTGCTGGCAGAGAGAACCACAGCAGAGGCTCGTCATCAAGGACATCTACAACCGCCTCGTGGCCCTCGTCAAGAGCCCGCCTGTCTATCTGGACATCCTGGAGTAACAGCACATGGTCCTGCATGGAAAACACTGGTTGTTTGGGCTGAGGAGAAAGGTCAATGGTGGGTTGAGGACAGACAGAATTGTCTCAGATGTGCAGTATGAACGTTTTGCGGTGTTTGTTGATGTGTACGTTTAATCCAATAAACGTGTAACATTGTGTCCATATGTTTAAATTTGAAATGGACTGAGTAAATGGACAGTGGATACTTTGAACATGCATTAATGGAAATTGCTCATGGATCTTCATGACTCAACCCTGAAGAGACACTAGATTTTCTATATAAGGATACTGTTGTCAAGGTCTTGTAATTAAAGTTCATTAAAGGTGAAGTGTGTCATTTTCAGATTAATATTCAGAGACATTTTAGGCTTATTTCCCCAATAAATGTAAAAAGGGTGGCTCTGTTTATTTGAGCATTCCGCCCAGCCTGACCCAACAACAGTTCCTCAACCAATGGCGTGAGATTGGGGGAGGGACTTACTGTTTTGTCTGACCAATGGGAGACGGGTAAAGTAAAAACCAGGGCCTGTATTACAGAATTATTCTAACTTAGTAAACAGAATGTTTTAAAATCTTAAAGTAACACCAAGTAAATTTTCCTCTTCTGTCGCCCTACTGGTTGGAAACGAAATTGTCCATTGCCGCTGTCGTAAATAATTTAGCCTACGGCCGCACGCACGCTCGCTGTTTACCCAGCACCGGCTTTAGAATGAACGATGTCCACAGACAAGGTAGAGTATGTTACATGATTTCATTAAAGGATGATGTATTGCGACATCAGAAACTAAGAAAAACGAAATAATGACTATTGTAGCGCTTGACGTAAAGCAGTCGAGTTTTGTAGTTCTTTTTGTGGTCGGGTTGCTACCCGAACCCCGAAGTTACATAGTGCCAGTAAAAGCGATACAGACCCCGTCAGGCGATGGCAGAAGTGCCTTTCACTCTGTTACGACTTGATGAACCACTGATAAGATTTTGGAAACATTATTTTAAGGTAAACAATGTTACATAGTGTTGCTTTAAGTCAAGACTAAAGATAGGAAGTTTCTGTAATATAACTCCTGGTCATTATTTTAGCATTTGCTGCTTTAATGGCACATACATTACATACTTCACCTTTAACCATCATGTGCAGTTTCTAAATAATGTGCCCCCAAAACAAAGACTCTTTAGTCGTTGATTTCCACGTTGTGCCAAGCTGACTGCATTTCTTTTCAATGTCTTGCGATTATATTACATCAACATTATGCGTGATCTTCACATGCATGTATTGTACATCTCATGTTTAACAGCAACTTCCTGTTATGGCTCCAGAGTTCTGCTTTATTTCCTAAATCAGAAGCATCAGCAAGGCCAGCAACTACACAACAACAGTGGAAACACACGGGCTGTGTACGGAATGTAGAACTAACATACAGCATACTATTTTTCTATCGAAACAGTATGTTTTATGGAACTGTCAAATTTTCAAGCAGTAGTTTGTCACATGAATTGCATGCTTTAGGCAAGACACTACAGGTGAATATGGTCATTGTAAACAATAGATATCACCATTCTTTCCCCAGTGTACATTAAGGGGCTGTTTACACGACATCGTTTTCTACAAAAAGCGGAACTTTTTTGTAAATTTTTACCGTTCATTTACATGACAATGGCGTTTTGGTGGCCTGAAAACGCAAGCTTTTGAAATTGGGTTTTTGAAAATGATACCAACAAAAAACGGTGACATCATGTGCACACATGACATGTTCATTCTATAGGCGTGTAGTGTTTCTTTACACAGTGACATCGCCAACTACTGGACTAGCAGCAGAATACAGTTTTGTTTTATCATTTTCGTGAATCCATGTGAACGGGTTTGTTTTGACAATGTTGTCGTCTGCAAAAAAAGTGACATTGTCAGGTAAACATACCCAAAGACGATTGTTTTGTATTACCAGTATTATGAAATGTTATGCTTTCCAAAAAAGAAATATGAACATTTGATAAAGCCAAGTTCAAAATTGTTTAATTTTTGTTGATTTGAGTAAAAGGTTTTTTTACAGAAGGGATTTTGGATATCTCCTGATCAACTCTATGCGAAGGAGATGTGTTGCACTGTGTGAGCCCCCCCTTAGAGAGGCCTTTTATTGGGCCAGCCTAAGGCACACCTGTGCAATAATCATGCAAATAACTCAAAAAATCCGAAAATACTGCCAACAGCCAAAAAAAGAAAAAAATATATAATCAAATTATATGAACAAATCATCTGTAAAATCATTCAGAATATAGATAGGAATAAAACGGTAAAGTTTGATAGATGTAGTGAATGAACTCAAGTGGAGATTGCAGGAGAAAAAGGCTTTCAAAGACATGTATTTGTAATTGAAATCTAAAAAATAAAATTAAATGTAACTTTTTTCTTTTCACTTATCTGAAGACGACAAGTTTGAGAGCAAAATAGTCCAAAGTCTTAACTGGAAACCCAATCTCACAGGAAAACGTAACTATTTTAAAAAAAAGTGGTGATTTTGTATGAATGTGTACGATGCGAATCATACAAAAATGTAAGATTTTCTTCTCTCTTAACCCTACCCATAAACCCAACCGTCAGCAGATCATTCGAAAACATACACATGATATTGTACGAATTCATACGAATTGGCCACCAATTCGCCAAAACATAAAATAGTTACGAATTGCCATGAGGTTGTGTTGAAATTGACCAGAGCTTGGAAAAACACTGGTTTTGTCTGTAGTATCTTGCCTTAATAATTTTTTTATTACATTTTGTGTTATAATAACTATAACACCTGCTTTCCATCAGCATTCCCATTCATCTCAAGGGCTCAGCCCGAGCATGCAGGCCTGTAATACACAACATGCATGATGCCATCTTTGCTCATGTGCTGTCAGTTATGATCTTGTATTTTGAGCTGTAATTGCCATGTGACTAACAACTATTGAAGCCCATGCTGCAGAAACCATAAGAGCTGTATGCTAGTATGCAATTCCGAACACAATTAAACATCAAATATTAATTTATCATACAGCATGTTAATCTACAGTGGTCGCTGTTTACCATTTTATTATTTTATTAATAGGTGCATCATTTTTACTCACTGGCTGTGCCTCTTGTACATAATCTAGAGACTGAACTACATTATTTTCTTTGATTGATTTTCTATTTTTATTAAGCCTAATCTTACCTAGTGTTTTAAAATATTTCACAAGTCTATACTTCAATGCCTGGTTATTAAACAACTGGTTTACAGCTGGGAATCAGAATACATGACATTTTCAAAAAATGAAAGTCAAGATAAATATTCATTTAACATCAATAATAGTCAGAGAGCATCAGATCTGAAAGCCATACTATCATTTTTTTCATTGTAAAAATATAACAGTTTGGATAGACTTTTATTTTGACTTTGTTGATGGACAATGTACAGTAGCTGTATTAAACTTGATTTTATTCTAATGTCATAATCTCATTGTTTATCTCTATTTATTCATAAATGCAAATTTAGTCGATACCAGCCATATCAGTCCGCAAACATAGACTTCTATTGTTTTTATGTAAAACAATATTTTACATTATATGACGCTCAGAAATCGGAGGCTACACTGAAAATGTGGGATTCAACTGAATATTTTATTTAAAATTTTAAAACCAAGAAATGTTATGATGTAAAATGAAGAAATATTTGAGATTCTGCACTATTTCTATTTTGCCAATTAAATAATCAAATTTGGGTTTTACAGTAAGGTTTTATTTGTTAACTATATTAGTTAACATGAATTAGCAATGAACAATAATTCTACAACATTTATTAGTATTAGCCAATGGTAACTTCAACATTTAATAATACGTTTTTAAAACCCAAAGTTGTATTTGACAACATTTGTTTATGCACTGTGAACTAACATGAACAATTACATTTTTACTAACGTTTCACTAAAAGATTAATAAATGCTTTAAAAAGCGATTGCTCATTATGCTAGCTAATGCATTAACTTATGTTAACAAATGATACCTTGTTGTAAAAGTGTTACCCAAATTTGATACATTTAAAAGGTCTGATTTTCAGACATAATGGAGAGTGCAAATAACATGGCAGAGATGATGAGATATAAAGAGGATCTTTACAAAAAACAACAGATGGACAGAAGAGATGCTGGAAGAAGGTGACAGATGGAGGTGAAGTTGAAACCTCAGTACTAATACAGATTACAACAGACACATCCACGGACATACTGTGCCATAGCCTGACAGAGGCAATGGTTTCATTCAATTTAAATGTAGCATCTGTAAACATTTGACAACAAATCAGCGATTCACGAATGCTGTGCTGAACAAATATCTGGGTGATTTTATAAGAAAGCCAAACACTTATCACAGTACATATGTATTGAGGGGGGCAACATAGGCCTACATTGCTTCACACATTTATTTTGCCTCAGCTCAGAGGCTCTAGAGAACTGTAATGCATTCTGGGTAATGGTATCGCTGCCTCTGCGGTGCCTAAACTCAATTCTCACGGGTCATTTGTGTCTGGACCACTATTCCATTTCACCCCTTTTCCAGGCAGTGTATTCCTGCATCAGACACTACAATCACTTGTGATGCACAATCACAATTAAAGGGACAGTTCAACCAAAATGAAAATTCTGTCACTATTTACTCCCCCTCATATCTAATTTTCAGAAACAAAAGAGAAATGTTCGTACAGATTTTTACACATACAGTTGTGGTCAGAATTAATGGCACGGTAAATATGACCAAAAATGGCTGTAAAAAATACATCTGCATTGTTTATCCTTTTGATTTCCAATGAAAAGATTACCCATTAACCATTTCATTGAAGTAAAATAATTGAAAATGTTGGGGGGGGGGGGGGGGCACAATTATTGGCATCCTTTTATTAAATACTTTTTGCAATCTCCTTTTGCCAAGATAACAGCTCTGAGTTTTCCTCTATAATGCCTGGTGAGTTTGGAGAACACTTGGAGATCAGAGACCATTCCTCCATACAGAATCTCTCCAGATCCTTCAGATTCCCAGATCCATGTTGGCGCTTCTTCTCTTCAGTTCAGCCACTCATCAGGTCAGGGAACTGGGACGGTCATGGCAGAAGCTTCATTTTGTGCTCCGTAACGTGTTGATTTTGATGTTTGTTTTGGATCGTTGTCCTGATGGAAGATCCAACCACGGCCCATTATAAGATTTCTAACAGAAGCCGTCAGGTTATCTGTTGACATTTGATTCCACAATGCCATGAGTCTGAATAAGAAGTCCAGGACCTCCAGCAGAAAAATATGCCCACAACATTAAAGATTCAACGGTATATTAAATTGTACACATTGGGGTACTTTTTATACTTGTGTGCACCAAACCCATCTAGCTTTTTTGCTGCCAAAAAGCTCTTTTTTTTTGTTTCATCTGACCACAGGACCAAGTCCCGTTTGAAGCATAGACACTTAGACAGTATAAGAAGGGTTTGAAGTTCCAGTCGTGTAGATATATACACACATCCTCTTCCTGGCAGATTCGTAACATCTTTAGTTGATTGGAATTTCTTAATTATTGCCCTGATGGTCAACATGGGGATTTTCATTTCTTTAGCTATTTTCTTACAGCCCTTTTTTATTTTTGTAAACTCCTGAAAACAAGAAGATCTAGCTGGACAATTTCATGTTCCTATTCACCCTGGTGTGCTAAAAAAGGTAAATATTGTACTTCAATGAAAGGTTAGATTTTTGCACATTTTTTTAATGAAAGATCAAAAGGATAAACAATGCAGATTTATTTTTTACAACAATTTTGGATCATATTTACCATTAAAACTGTATGTGGACAGTGAAAGTTGTCAAGCTTCAAACTGAAAAACCTATTCAATCATAACAAAAAAATATCTATACAATATTCTAAGCCTTCTGAAGTCATACAATAGATTTTGTTTACCCGAAACACTGATTTGACCAATCAGCATACAGGACAGGAACTACAGACATTTATCTATTCTATAATTTGAATTTGAATTTTCTCATCAGCCTAATAGACCTTATTCACATCAGCGACATTTTAATTTTTTTTACAGGAATCAAAGCGAGTCTGTGAGGGATAGACGGCGCCTACATTTCTTCACTGAGTTGTAGCCTACTGTTATTTAATGTTTTTGGATTGTTCTACTGACAAAACACTGCATAAAATATAAGTGATTAAGAGATGTATACAGCTTTTTACAGCGGATGTCATTGGAAATATGGCAGGTAGTGAATATGGCAGGCCTATCCCTTAAATAAAGACTCGCTTTCATACCTGTCATGGCGCTGCTCTGAATAAGGTCTATAAAGATTGCGCTCACAAAAAATGAAACTAATTATAGCATTTATTTGAATTAATAAGAGAGAGAGAGAGAGAGAGAGAGAGAGAGAGAGAGAGAGAGAGAGAGGAGAGAGAGAGAGAGAGAGAGAGAGAGAGAGAGAATTGCCTGCGTGTGTAGTAGCCTCCATCTGTGCAACGTCTCTTTCTACCAACAATAGAGCTGTCGAGTTACTTCAAAAACAGAGATGTTACATCCTCCTTACTGAGACATATAATGTAGCGATTCAGTGGCGTCGTGGCGAAGTTACTTTATTAATAAAAGTCGCAGGACAGCGTTGATAAGTTTCTTTGCTCCTGTCCTGTTTGAATATGAAGTTCACTTTAAAAGTCCTGCTGTGTGACAAGTGAAAATTCTAATATTTTAGTTTTATTTTATAATTAATATTTACATTATTAATATGGGGTAATTAAAACTATGTAAGTACACAAAAATGCTAAAAATTGTTTAATATTGTACACTTTTTAGAGAGAGGGGTACCTGTACTAAAATCTCTATTGTGAAATGAGGGTCATTCACAGGGGACTCATGATTCACAAATCCTCATTATACTGCAAACAAACACTCTATAAAAAATATCTGTTACACAACAGAATTACAAGAATAGAATTGGCTCCTACAGTTTTGTGGTAAGCCAATAATGCTATTTGCGTAATCGCTCTGTAATGATATCACTGGACAAACACTGTAGTGAACAATGGGTCAGTTTAATTCTAAGCAATTTCATATTTTTCACATTTGTTACAAAAATATTTCAAAAATGACAATGGAAAATAAAAGGCATTGCAATAATGATCGCATATTTCAATTCTCAGATTTAAAGGGAAGCATTATAGTAAAACATCTGGAACAGATAAAAAAAATTAAATTACTATTTCTAATTTTAATTTCCTTGGCAATTTTAAATGCTACATTGTAACATTAAAAGGGTCTTTAAAAAACACAGTTTCCAAAACTGCAATACATTCATTTAGGCCATCAAACACAGAGGGATTGGGATGCCAAACCTTTTACGTTTCATTTAACTCTAGTGCACAAAATACTACTGTCACCAGTCACATTCACATCTAAACCTCTTATAGCAGAAGAACAGACTCCGTCAGGGCTGGAGCTGAAAACACACACAGTGAGCGAGAATTTCTGCCCTCGAACTACATAGGCATTTGGAGAAATGCAGAACCTTTCAGCCACAAACCACTGAAACACCTACTTTTCCTTTTTGAACCAAAATCCCTTTCATAAACGACCATTAAGTATCATTACCACCATGTGACTGACCTTAAGAGCTTGTTAGAAAAGGTTCCGCTAAACTATTGCCTTTATGCCGCATTAATTGCACTAAATTACAAGCCTACAGTTCGTACCTGTCCTGCACTGTTCGGTCACACAAAACAAGTGCAGTATTTTACTGAAAGACAAAATGAGAGATGGAGGTTACCAGCTTGGGCAAACACAATGATTAGCTTTGATTTCTGCTTTAAGAACAAAACGTAACTAGTGTTGCATGAGCAAAGAAACTATTTAGAGTCACGCTCACGCTTGGCGCTGAGCCGGAATAAAAAAAATCGACAAGTGCACTGACAATGCAATTAAATATAAAACCAAAAGCTGTGTGCTTCAATATAAAACACTCTGTATTGTATGCCATAAACCTGCAATGAACAAAACAATACCACAGAAAGGTGACCTGATGCAGAGAAGGACACATAACTCAAAGTTGCAGGAACATCGAAACGACAGTGATGGACTCCAGTGCAGCCCCATATTCCCATGAGATGCAGTTTAGTAGGAGAACAATACTTAGATGAGCTAAACAGTACACATTATCATTCAAGATATGAAAGTGTAAAAATGGAAATATTGTGTTTTTAGAAATATAGCACCCCCCCCCCCCCCCCCGCAATTAATTAAAGGATTAGTTCACTTTTTAAAAAAACTTTTGCTGATAATTTACTCACCCCATGTCATCCAAGATGTCCATGTCTTTCTTTCTTCAGTCGAAAAGAAATTAATGATTTTGATGAAAACATTCCAGGATTTTTCTCCATATAATGGACTTCAATAGTGGCCAAAACGTTTCAAGGTCCAAATGAGTTTTCAGTGCAGCTTCAAATGACTTCAAATGAGAAATGACGATACCAGACGATGAATAAGGGTCTTATCTGGCGAAACGATGCGCCATTTCGAAAATAAATAAAACAGTTAAAGTATTATTAGCACAAATGCTCGCCTTGTTCTGTCCTGAGATGTACGTTTGTGATTCTCATGTTCGAACTAGTTCATTAAAATGAACAAATCTTTTTTCGAGTCATTTTATTCATTCAACGAACGAAATGACTCGAAAAAAGATTTGTTCATTTTGAACGAGTCTTTTTTCGAGTCATTTTGTTCATTCAACGAACGAAAACACTCGAAAAAAGATTTGTTCATTTTAATGAACGAGTTCGAACAGGAGAATCACGAACACGCATCTCAGGACAGAACAAGGCGAGCATTTGTGCCAATAATACTTTAACTGTTTTATTTATTTTCGAAATGGCGCATCGTTTCGCCAGATAAGACCCTTATTCATCGTCTGGTATCGTCATTTGAAGCTGCACTGAAACTTATTTGGACCTTGAACCGTTTTGGCCACTATTGAAGTCCATTATATGGAGAAAAACCTGGAATGTTTTCATCAAAATCATTAATTTCTTTTCGACTGAAGAAAGAAAGACATGGACATCTTGGATGACATGGGGGTGAGTAAATTATCAGCAAAAGTTTTTTAAAAAGTGAACTAATCCTTTAATGTTACTGTACCTGTGAGATTATTCTAAGGCATTCCAGTAAATCCAAATAATTTGCCATTGATAATAAAGGATATTACAAATACAAGTATTTAAATGGGCAAAATTTCACCGACACGCCATTAATTTTAAATATGATATTCATCATAATTGACCATTGTATATTTTGATATGCACAGCACACACATCATAAAATTGGATTAATGATGTTATTCATGATGATATTAATGCAAATATAAAATCCCTGATTAATGCTACTATCATTTTCCAGTTAAAGCTATGATAACATTATTATGTAATGATGCAAATGTTTATAAAACCCCTTAAACTATATGTTAAAATATAACATTATCAACTTTAGCGTCATTCAACCCTCAACCTTTCAAGAATAAAAAGGCACAACGGTTAAATAACACCATGAAAGGTCGCGATTATCATTAGGGTTTTCGGCTGAAATAATATAAAAGGAAACTAGATTATATGATCTCGAATAGAATAAACGCTTAGCTTTTTAGTACAAAAGTATCAATGCTAGAGGCTTTTACATCAGTGAAAGTGCGCTAGTGAAATCTAGAGTAACATCGTCCAGAAAGGTGCACAGTGAGGTGTGGAGTGGTCAAGAAAGCTTGTTACTCCTGATGAGGGTGGGCGCCACAAGAGGCCGAAGTGCTTTGGTGAGGTGTTGGCGGTAAACCGACGCTAAAGATGCCGATGATGCCCAGGTTGAGCAGGACACCCAGTGCGAGAGCCCCCAAGGTACCTTGGAAGGAAGGTAAAGCGGAGTGGGACATCAGCCACTCTTTGCGAGACGACATGTCCGTCAACACTGCCTCCATCTGGAAATGGGTGCCCACGACCGCACATACGTGAAAGAGCTGGTGACTGTGACCTTGGAGGAGAGTGAGCGGAAAAACTAGTCAAAAGAACCGTGTGACACTGGTGTGAACCTCTATAACCATTAAAAAACAAACAAAGACAACTGTAAAATCGCTAAAAACGAGGTACCGATGTAGTCGAATCGTCCGGGGGCCAGTCTCTCGGGCAGGTGAGATGCAAACAGGAAGCATGTGAGAAATGCAAAGAACAGATGGTAAGAGTGGCTGGCCAGAGCTTCACTGGGACTACAGCTCCCCCAACAGCACGACAGCAGCTATAGACACACATGGAATAAAAAGAGCACCCATATCTGGCGTTACGCAGGCATGATTTGCTTAAGCATGTGTTTAATTTACATGTGCAATCCAGTGTGACCATACTTACTCTGTAAAACAGTGGGATACTATCAAAGAGGAAGGGGACAACAAATGCGGCCGTTCTCAAGATTTTACTTATGTGTGGGTACTGCAACTCTACAAACCTGTTACAAAACACAAGTTAAAATGTGTTTATTATAGATAATATATGTTCATAGTTAAATGCTTTTTAGTTTTAAAGTAGCCCTGTGATGAAAATCAAGCTTTTAATGTTGTTTATATGTGTATGTGGTGAAACCATGTGCAAATTCATAAATCAACACCATTGCTGATTATTTTCTCTTTAAAACCGCCGTGAACCAAAGACAATGAGTGGATCTCTGAGCAGGTGTGAGTGAGTGGAGACGGGGCTAATTTGCATATTCATAGAACTGCGTATACTAAATGAAGGACAGGTGTAGAGTTATATGTAAGCTATTTTAATGGCATCTAACATAAAAGTTTGTGTATGTATATATATTAGGGCTGGGAAAAAATGAATCGCGATTAATCGCATCCAAAATAAAAGTTTTGTTTACATAAAATATGTGTGTGCAGTGTGTATAATTATTTTGTATATATAAATACACACATATGCATGTATATATTTAAGAAAAATGTGTTATAAAAACTATAAAATATAAAAAATATGTATATTTATATATAATATAAATGATGTATAAATATATATACAGTATATACATGCAAATATTTCTTAAATATATACATGCATATGTGTGTATTTATAATATATATACAAAATAATTATACACACTACACACACATATTTTATGTAAACAAAACTTTTATTTTGGATGCGATTAATTGCGATTAATTTTTTCCCAGCCCTAATATATATATATATATATATATATATATATATATATATATATATATATATACATACAAAAACTTTTATGTTAGATGCCATTAAAATAGCTTAAATATAACTCTACACCTGTCCTTCATTTAGTATATGTGTGTGTGTGTGTGTGTGTACATATATATTTACAAATGTATATGTTAGATGCAATTAATCATGATTAATCGATTTAACAGCAAATATAATATAATATAATATTAAAATAAGATTAGGCCTATTTACCCAGGTATTTTTTTATTTTATGAAGAGGATGTGAGTCGCGCTTGCTCATGCAAACGTTTCCACCACAATGCAAGGTTATTGTGTGCGGTTGTCAGGGTGTTTTTATACGGTTGCTAGGGTGTTGCTGACGGTTAATGGGTGCTGTTATGTGGTTGATTAACGGTGCAATCCAAAACAAGCCAAACTTGTCTCTAGATATTTAACAAAATATCACAGAAAAGTGGCATATGCGATCAAATGATGTTTGAGCCTTTGCATTTTGAATTTCAATGACTTTGAACTAATTGTATTGGATGTATGGATACGTTTAAAATTGTATTTAATCATACTGCATGATACTATGTTTCTTGTAGATTAAGCGTTTATATTCATAGTTAAATGCTTTTTAGTTTTAAATAAATAAATAAATATAAATAGCTTTTCAGTAAATATGGCTCCAAACATAATTCATACATTCGCTCATTTAGAAAAATAAATCCCACAACTCTTCTCAAAAACCTGCACGATTTGAGGTATTAGAGCGGGACAAGTTATGTGCCAAAGTTTAATATTATATATATGAGAGATAGTGGTGCTTAACTAAGCGAAACTAATGAATTCACCGAATTCAACAACCAGTTAAGTTCTTCTGTAAATAATTTATTAAAATGACTAAAACCTTTTGTGCAACCAGGAACAAGGTCAGAACAAACAAAGGTCTGTGTGTGAGAAGGACTTAAGTTACATAATAAACTCCCTATTATTCTGGCTAGATTGACATCTGAATTAGCCCTTGTAATCGCAGACTTAGTAAATGAGTCTTAGTTACCCTCGAAACCACTCTCACCTGGAGTAGCAGGACATGCTGGTACAAAAGAGCGAGTTGCAGACTGCAATGCTCACAAAATGCTGGTGAAGCCAACTGTTGACCCAGGAGTCGGGCATCACGTAAGAGGAGTATGTGATGGCGCAACCTGTAAAAGAGTATAGCATACTTAAAACACAGACACATGTAGGACACAGTATTTCTATTTAACAAAACGACATTAATGCATGCTTTCATTTGGATATAGTTTTCAGTTTTAAGAACACAACTCTTGGTTAGTGAACTATGAATTTTGTATGAATACGATTTGTTAACAGATTGAGATTTAAAAAAAGAAACTATACCACACAATAACATTGACATTTTTTTGTCTCAAAATACAGAAAATGTATAAGTATAGTCTATAGATATTTTTGCAAACTGTTTTTTTTTGTGCATGTGTGAATATGTTTGAAATAGCATATAACCAAAGTACTTCAAGTATGTAGTATGCACACTACACTAAGTATGTGACATTTTCCCATATTTAACTTGATAAATTGCCTAAACACTATTAAAAAACTTAATGTAAATGAACCGTTATTTCCAAGAAGACACTGTGATGAGGTTATGTGACAACAACATAGCATCCTACAGTTTAAAAAGTTTACGGTTTTACAGTTTTAAGAAAAATAGCATGGCACATACTGCACAAAAAGAATAGTTACAGTATTAAATACCATGTTTTATTGGATTTATGTCTTTTTAATGCTTGGCTAGTGTGCCAGTTCTGCTGCTGAACATATATAGCTACTCTGCTTTTCTCAAAGGCGGTAAAAGAGCTCTTTCACTGCCGCAACTGGAAAACATGACCAGAGGTGGATTCCACAAATGAAAGAATAATATTTTTATTAGACTATGGGACTTTACAATAAAGACTCACTGCTCTACACACAGGATATTGAGCAACTGACCATACCATCATTCAGTACAGATTATTGTGGCCAAAGTCAAATGAATGGAAATACTGCAGAAATATGTTTTTTTAAACATACTGAAGTATAGATTTCCGCTTAAAAAAAAAATAATCAATCTGTTATCAAGAAAATGAGTCGTTAAATGTTTAAAAGGTGCATTTATAAATCACTCGCTCTATGTAAGGTAAAGTGTTCCGAGCCTATTAAAATTGCACTTATATTCGCACTAGCTCTTCACGCTTCTGAAGTGCCTCGAACGATATATGCAGTTTCTCATCCTTCTCTCTTTATCAATGCAGACTTTAAAGGTTTTCTCTGGAGCCAGAGCATTTTCTTTCTTCCCTTTGAAGTAATACAATAAAATGCCAGCAGTGTATTAGATGGCTCATTTCCTCCAAAGCTCATGCTTTCCATAACCTCACATCAACCCTCCAATTCCTTTCTACAGCTGGCCTTCATGTAATTCTCCTATTTGACATCAGCTTCACATCAGAATTGTGTTTCTTTTTACTGGCCCGCTATAGGGATTTCTATATTCTGTCAAGGACAGCAGATGACAAGCAGCCATTCTGGCACATTTATCTCACAGTGTCATGCATTTACATTTATGCATTTAGGGGCAACTTACTTTGCATTTAAGATATGCATTTTATCAGTTCAAGCATTCTCTGGAAAAAAAACTAAATGACCTTGATGTGCTAGCACTACGCTCTATTGTTTGAGGTACAGGAATGCAGCGTTGTTCTTGTTAACTAAAACTATTAAAAACATTTTTGGTCATTGAAATAAAGCTGAAATAAAATATTACACATACAAAGTTACAAAACCTAAACAATAATTAAAAACATTGCCTTGACAACCAACTAACAAATAAAAAAGTTGAAATGAGTAATATTTAAAGGATTAAAAAAAAACTAAACCCTAACTGAAGTTTTACCGAATTTTCTTATAGCCTATTTTCAAACCTATTTTCAAACTGCAACCAAGTTGTGTTTACTAGTTAGCCTGTTGATATGATGAGTGCTTTTGATTAATAACTAATTTGTGAATGTGATAAGTTAGGTTACAAGCATCAAATCTTTGCAAGATATTCAAGTATTTTGTTTGTAGGACACTTTTTCAGTTAAAGCTACACTGTGTGATTTTTACCCCCATCTAGCGGTGAAAAGGTATATGACCATCCAGTGAATATTAGTTTCTGTTCCTCTCAATTCTGATTTCATTTTAACTCCTACGGTGGCCAATGTAGTCCAAGATTAACATGGCTTCCAGTTCGAGTGTTAGGCAGTTCGAGTGCTAACCCACGCGTGTTAAAACGCAAAAGGCGAAGCTTGAATTAACGGGTATCCCTCTTTGGCTAATGTACTTTCAAGATGGAGGGGCAACATGGCGACCGACATTAGAACCCCTTACCCGTATGTATTTTCAATGGCATATTATACACTCACGAGAATACTTTATTACTTGAACTAAGTAAATATACATTAATGTGCACATATATTTTTGAAAGAACTAAGTGTTTTTAACTAAGAATAAACTAAAAAAGTTACACAGTGTAGCTTTAATAAAATTTGAAGTCTCTTTAAAAAAGTACCATAGGTTAGCTTGTTAGTCAAAAATCTGACTATGCAAGACTAAATGCAGTCTTATTTGCTCATGTTTAAATAGAAAATAGTTGGTAGGAAAGGCCACTATGTTATGATGATAACGTGTCAGTTGAACAGTACCCAAAGACCCAGATTTTCTGAGACAGAATCCCCCAGGAGAACTGGAGCGTACCGAGACTGTAGAGGCTGAGCGCTCCGTAGTCGAAGAAGTAGCAGACGTGACGAGCCTTGGATGACATGGTGCTGAAGGTGTGAGCGCAGCTGGAGGTGAAGGGGTACAGGCAGATCAGAAGCATGTAGACGAGCATCGGCCAGGAGTAGCTCTCCGTCAGGAAGTCCAGCGTGGAGCACAGCATGCTGAACCGCCACAGGAAGTACCTATAATAGCACAGCACAGGTCCTACACGGGGCATTTATGTCGTGTGTGAGGAAAGTAAAGCAGATAAGCTGGTTATTAAAGGGGTCATGACATGAGAAAAGGTGTAAACAGGGACTTACTTAAGCCAAAAACAGCTTGTTTGGATACTTGGGGACTTGTGACGTCACACGGGCAAATGCATTTGCATGAGACTGCCTCCAAAGCAAGACGTCAACGAATAGTTTTACATCATCGCACCACAGGCCCCGCCCACTGGTGTTCAGTCATTTAAAGGCTGACACTTTTATATTCACTGACGCTGTAATGGATTGCATTGGTGAATTATATGTTTGTTCAGAGAATTTGACTGCAGATTGTTTTGCAAACGATGCACAGTGTAATAAAGAGTTCACAAAGAAACTTTTGCTGACAGACGAAGCAGTCAGCTGTATTGGATCTCACAGTCACAACAGGCTGCATCGCTTTGGGATTTGCATGTGCAACAAAAAATGTTATTAATATTATCGTTTTTTTATTACTTATGACCCTGCTTATACATGATTCTAGCACTGCACTGGTGTATGATCGCTCTACACTTTTAAATATTCGAAATATATTTGAGAAACATTTAAATGAAGCTCGGGAGGAACTCCAGTCCTACACTATTAAGCCGCCGCTAAGGACTCCTACGTGGCAGCAACATCTCTGGCCCCCTTTGCCGAAAAGACGGCGTCGCCGTGGAAAGCGAGGAGGAAGGCTGGTCAAACTAAAGGCATACCTGGTCTCCCTTCCGGGAGTGCCGCGGCTTGCGGATTTGCAGTTGTGGGGCTGGAGCTGCGGTCGGTTGCTGTGCTGGCGTGCGACTGCGGAGAGCACGGTGACTCGATGGATTCGACCTGTCCTTTGTGCTGTTATTTATCGACCACCAAGAGCTAATAAGGACTGTATCTCAGAACTGGCTGCCTTTTTAGCTGATATTGTTCTGAAATATGATAATATCTTAGTAATGGGGGATTTGAATATCCATGTATGCTGTCCAACAAACCCGTTAGCAAAAGACTTTTTAAATCTTATTGACTCATTCGGGTTTCAACAAATGGTGAATGGCCCTACACACAATCGTGGCCACACATTGGACTTGATTCTATCACTTGGCCTAGTTACTAAGGATATTATCATTGATGATTTTGTGTTGTCTGACCATAATCCGATTTTATGTACTGTTTCTCTTCCTGGTCAGCCGAGAAAACTGTGTCCAGCTAAAAGACTGTTTCGTCCTCTAACACCGAATTCAAATGTAGATTTTAATGTTTCCTTCATGGAGAAGTTGCAGTGTATGAAAGTGAACCTTTTATCTCACACACTTGGTGTAGAAGAAACTACTAATAGTTTTAATTTTATATGCACAGAAACACTAGACTGTATTGCACCTTTGAGACAGGTGAGCAGTAAAAATAAGCCTTCTCCTTGGTACAATGAACATGTTAAATCGTTGCGAAGAGAGTGCAGAAAATGTGAACGTAAATGGAAGAAAGATAAATTACAAATTTCGTATGAAATGTTAAGAGACGCCTTAGGTAAATTCCAGCGTGCTATAAAAACGTACTCGGTTACTAACGTAACCTCGGTTCTCTCTAGAGAGGGAACGAGTACTGCGTAATATCTTACGCTATGGGGAAACACTCTTTCCTCGAGATATTGAAGCCAAAAATTATCCTTAATTTTTAATCATGCAAAACGCTTTTGCAGCAGCAAGCAGACAAGGGCGAGACAGCTCGCGCGCCCATTGGCTGCCTTGCTGGAAAAGCTGCAGCCTATCGAGTGAGGCACTGCGTGACGTAATGACGAATGGGGGCGCTTCGCGCCCATTTCGTCATGTCCCGCCAGTAAAGGCGTGGTCTCGCCCTATAATACCCTCGATAGCTGTATTTCCTCTGATTTTTCAACGCCGAAGCGAACCAGAGCGTATTCCAAGCACGGCAAGATACGCAGTACTCGTTCCCTCTCTAGAGAGAACCGAGGTTACGTTAGTAACCGAGTACGTTCTCTTACGAGAGTATCTCTCGTACTGCGTAATATCTTACGCTATGGGGAACACCATGCAACACGCCGTGCTGGTAGGGATCCAACACCAAAGTCCCAGGGGCCGAAGCCCGGGGCGCATATAGTGCATAATCACCATAAACTCACAGAGAGTGAGGGAAGAGAGGCTAGAAGCATCATTCCCTGTAAATAGCATCCGAAGGAGCTGATCATGTGACAAATAGACCATACCGTCAGGGTGAACATTCAGCCTGAACTGGGTGGCCACAAGTGTGTCGACAATTTAATGAGCTGCTGTACCGGTCAGTGAGCAATACGCAGGTCAAACTCAGTATCTGAGCCGCACAGCGGGCAGATAGCACTCAACTTTATACCGCCAAAAGCTTAGCTTGCAAGGCGGGAACCTCCAGGTTATAGTATTTTATAAATGTAGACGGCGAGGCCTAGCCCGCGGCCATACAAATATCTTGCAGGGTAACCCCGCTAGACCATGCCCACGAGGAGGCCATGCCTCTTGTGGAGTGCGCTCTAACACCCAAAGGGCACTGTAGGCCCTTAGAAGTGTAAGCCAGCGCTATGGCACCGACTATCCATCTGGATAGGCTCTGTTTCGAAGCGGCAAGTCCCTTAGCACGGCCGCCAAACGAAACGAAAAGCTGCTCAGTCTGTCTGAAACCAGACGAGCGGGACACATAAGCCCTTAGTGCCCTGACAGGGCAAAGGAGACTCGCGTCCTTCTCCTCATTGAGAACCGGAAGGGCAGACAGGGAAATCACCTGTGCCCTGAACGGTGTGTTGAGGGATTTTGGCACGTAGCCGTGCTTCGGTTTGAGTATGACCTTTGAGTCATTAGGTCCAAACTCCATGCATGACGCGCTCACTGAGAGCGCTTGCAAGTCCCCTACGCGCTTCACTGAAGCGAGAGCCATAAGAAACGCTGTCTTGAAAGACAAGTGTTTGATGTCTGACGACTGGATTGGCTCGAATGGGGCACCTTTCATGGCCTCCAAGACCGTGGAAAGGTCCCATGTCGGAACTGAAGGGGCCTGGGAGGGTTTAGCCTCCGAGCTCCTCTAAGGAAACGCACGACTAAGTCGTTCTTTCCTAGTGACTGGCCAGACACCGGTTTTACAAACGTTGCTATGGCCTACGCGATCGTGTTTAACACTCCCTCTGGGATGTCAGCGGGTACCCGTTGATGGCCCATGCGTGCCGGGACCACAAATCCGGGCGAGGATGCCAAATCGAGCCTCCCGCCTGAGAGAGGAGGTCTCTTCTCAACGGTAAAGGCCATGGGGCAGCGCTGGTCAGCTGCATCAGGACAGGGAACCACGACTGGTTTGTCCAGAGCGGAGCTATGAGTAGCACTGGGCATCCCTCCCTCCTGATTCGCTCCAACACCTGAGGCAGGAGTGAGACAGGGGGAAAAGCATATAGGGGGGGGGCGGCGGGGCCAAACATGGGCCAGCGCGTCCCGGCTTTTCGAGAAGAATCTCGGGCAGTGAGCGTTTTCTTGGGACGCGAACAGGTCCACCTGCGCTTTGCCAAACGTTTCCCACAGCAGCTGGATCGTCTGCGGGTGCAGAGACCATTCTCCTGCTGGGACGTTGTTTCTGGACAGCCTGTCTGGGCCCACATTTAGGTGACCAGGCACATGCGCCGCTCTCAGCGAGAGCAGGTTGTGCTGAGCCCAGACCAGGAGGCGTTCCGTCAGCCTGTAAAGGTTTCGGGACCTGACGCCGCCCTGGCAATTTATGTACGCCACCACTGACATGTTGTCCGACCGGATCAATACGTGGTGGCCTATTATCTGGGGACAGAAGCGCCTTAGCGCTTTGTCGACTGCTATTAATTCCAAGCAGTTTATGTGAAGGAGCTTCTCCCGTACTGACCATAGGCCAGCTAGCGGTCTGCCCTCGAGCAGCGCTCCCCGCCCCGATGTGGAGGCGTCCGTAGACACCACCTTCACACCCGAGGCGATCCCCAGACTCACACCTGACTGATACCAGTCGGTCACTTTCCACGGTTTCAGAGCTGAAACGCACTGAAGGTCGACCCTGAGGCGAAATAGACCCGCGGTCCACGCCCTGGGGGAACTCGTGCTTTTAGCCATAGCTGCAGTGGGCGCATGCGGAGCAGGCCCAACTGGAGTACGGAGGCTGCTGAGGCCATCAGACCCAGCATTTTCTGAAACCTTCTGAGCGGGACTATAGAGCCGTGGCGGAAGGATCTCGCGACGTGCTGAATACTCAATCCGCGCTCCGGTGACAGGCGTGCTGTCATGGATAGCGAGTCTAACACTGTTCCCAGAAAGGAAATTCTCCGACTGGGGAGCAGTGAGCTTTTCGCCCAATTGACTGTAAGGCCCAGCTCCTCGAGGTGCTCGAGTAATGCGGCCCTGTGTTCTATGAGCTCCGTTCGTGAACGAGATAGAATCAGCCAATCGTCCAAGTAGTTCAAAACTCGCATGCCCCGAAGTCTCAGGGGGGCGAGGGCCACGTCCATGCACTACGTGAACGTACGGGGTGCTATGGACAGGCCGAACGGCAGGACTGTGTATTGATATGCCTGGCCCTCGAAGGCGAATCTCAAGAATCGCCTGTGATGGGACGCTATTTGTATTTGAAAATAGGCGTCTTTCAGATCTATTGACATGAACCAGTCTCCTTGGCGCACTTGTGCGAGGATTTTCCTGGTCGTAAGCATTCTGAACTGGCGCTTCCCGAGCGTTCTGTTCAGCAGTCGCAGATCTAGAATGGGTCTGAGCCCACCATCTTTTTTCGGTACCAGAAAATATCTGCTGTATAAGCCCCCTTCGCCCTGAGATAGAGGTTCTATAGCCCCTTTTCTCAGTAGTTTCGCTATCTCGGCTCGAAGTAGATGAAACACTTCGCTATACACCGTAGTTTCGACTCGCGCCGTATAACGGCGGGGGCGTCGAGCGAACTGTAGCGAACAGCCTCTCGTTATAGTGTTCAACACCCATTCTGATACCCCGGGAAGCCTTGACCACGCATCTGCGTGAATAGCTAGGGGTAGAATGAAATCTGGGCTCTGGCCGCGGCAGGACGGCGGCTCGAGAGCCCCTGTGTACTGGGAACACAGCACCGTGTTTACAGCGTTCGAGGCGGGGGGCGCGCTGATCACAGCGGGCAGCCTGGCCGCGCTCAGCTTCTCTATGGCGGGACGCGCAGAGAAAGCGAGCGGGGCGAATCCTGTGGGATTCGGCGCGTGTGAGGGAATGTGGGCACATTTACTAAATGCGGCACATTTACTACACTGAGAATACTGTCAGCTCGCGCGACTAAATCACTGCTGTGTTTACAGCGTGCGAGGCGCGCGCTGATCACAGCCGGCAGCCTGGCCGCGCTCAGCCTCTCTGTGACGGGTTGTGCAGAGAAGACGAGCGGGGGCGAATCCCGTGAGATTCGGAGTGTCTGTGAGAAATGCGGGCGCGAGACAGCGGGCACATTTTCTGCACGGAGAACACTCGGCTCGCGCCGACTGAATCAACGCTGTGTTCACAGCGTGCGAGGTGCGCGCTAATCACAGCGGGCAGCCTGGCCGTGCTCAGCTTCTCTGTGACGGGTTGTGCATAGAAAGCGAGCGGGGGTGAATCCCGTGGGATTCGGCGTGTCAGTGAGGAAATGCGAAAACAGCGGGCACATTTACTGCACTGAGAACACTGTCGGCTCGCGCCGACTAAATGTGTGTTAGTTTCGTTTTTACAGAAACCAAGGGACACGCATCGTGTAGTGTAAGCGGGCATTGTATGGGCGCGTTCACTACATTTTCTGCACAACCAACATGAGTTGGTTTTATTTGTGCTAGCCCTGCACCGTGGCGGGCTGTGTCTGGGTGTGGGAATGGGCACTGGGACGTGGGCATTCTTACAACACTCGTAACACCATCGGCCGTGGCCGGAACACCAGAAAATGCACTCTTTACTGGATTTATCTGGGTAGCCATAGAAACGGCTTTTGTGCGCAGGCAAGCGGGCTGAGACACCGGCTGCTTCACTGCGAAATACACTGGGACAGTCACAACGCATGGAACTGAACGAGCGAGAAGTTTTGGTGGAAATCCGGCCGCAGCGGGATCTGAACACCGTCACTTTCCTAGAGAGACTAGGAAGGCCTTGAGACCTCGGGCTTTACCTCAATCCTCGGCCGGGGCCCGCGCTGAGGGGGGCGGCGTCCAGCAGAGCGAGAGCGCGGTGTTTGATCTCGGGCCTGGCGGCGCTGCTAGTTAGCCGAAACGACGGCCTTTGTGCGCAGGCAAGCGGGCTGTGGAACCAGCTTGCTCACTGCGAAATACACTGGAACAGTCACATTGCTTGGAACTGAACGAGCGAGAAGTTTTGGTGAAAATCCGGCCGCAGCGGGAACTGAACACCGTCGCTTTCCTAGAGAGACTAGGAAGGCCTTGAGACCTCGGGCTTTATCTCAATCCTCGGCCGGGGCCCGCGCTGAGGGGGGCGGCGTCCAGCAGAGCGAGAACGTCGAGGAACACGGAGCGCTCAGCTTCCGTCATCTCGGATAGCGTTAGCCACAAATCTATCTCACCATTCAGGCCGATGTAATCCACGGCTTGAGAGAGCGGACGCATCGGCTCAGTTTCAATGCCGTCTCCGGTAAGTTTGTCGAGCTCAAGTGCGGACGCGGCGGCAGACGGCGGCCGCTGTCCGTCTGGGAGCGACTCGAGCGAAGCCGGTGAAGCTGGCGGGCGAACCGGCGAGCTTTGGCGGGCTGGAAATAGCTCGGGCGCGCGCAGGGCGCGGCGCTTCTTGCTGCGCTGCATCACGGTGGGCTGGGATGCGGGCTCGGAGAACGAAGCTAGGCGAGTCCGCAGAGTCACCATAGGCAAGCGTTCACAATGATGGCATCCGCCGTCAGCGAGCGCGGTGGCCGCGTGATCCTCACCCAGGCAGGACACGCAGATGACGTGGCGGTCCTTGTCGCTGAGTGGGGCTCGGCAAGAACCACAGGAAGGCATCTTTAAAAAGACGCAGCTCTTTTAGAACAGTAGAAATGGGTGTTGCGTCACGTAAGCAAACACACACACACACTTAGCAGAGTAAAAGGATATAGTACGCCGGAAAGCGCAGCAGGTACGGCAGTTGAAGGCGGCTGGGCCAGCGACTTCAGAAGATGGCACGTCCCGCTGAGAAGGCTACAAGTCAACGGCGCAGCTTCTCACTCTGGATCCCGCGATGCGTGACCTTCGCGTGAAGAATGAAAAATCAGAGGAAATACAGCTATCGAGGGTATTATAGGGCGAGACCACGCCTTTACTGGCGGGACATGACGAAATGGGCGCGAAGCGCCCCCATTCGTCATTACGTCACGCAGTGCCTCACTCGATAGGCTGCAGCTTTTCCAGCAAGGCAGCCAATGGGCGCGCGAGCTGTCTCGCCCTTGTCTGCTTGCTGCTGCAAAAGCGTTTTGCATGATTAAAAATTAAGGATAATTTTTGGCTTCAATATCTCGAGGAAAGAGTGTTTCCCCATAGCGTAAGATATTACGCAGTACGAGAGATACTCTCGTAAGAGAACTGCCAGGTTCAGATTTTTTTCAGACATTATTGAGAAGAATCGTCAAAATCCAAGAGTTCTATTCTCAACAATTGATTTATTTTTGAACCCCAGACTGGAGGTGTCTGGAGCTATACCTGTGGATTTATGTGAAAATCTTTTAGATTTTTTTGTTAGACGCATATCGGACATTCGAAGAAATATACAACAGTGTCCATATGAGCCTATGGATATACCTGTAATTCATGCTGTGCTGTCCGATTTTGAGCCTATCTCCTTATCTACACTTTTAGATATTGTTTGTAAGCTAAAGCCGACAGCTTCTCCACAAGATATTGTTCCTACAGTGCTATTGAAGAAAGTCTTTGAGTTGATTGGTCCATTTGTATTATCAATAATTAATAAGAGTCTACTGTCTGGAATTGTTCCAACTTATTGTAAACATGCTATAGTGCATCCTTTGCTGAAAAAAACTAATTTAGATAAGAGTGTGCTGTGCAATTATAGACCAATCTCAAAGCTTCCTTATCTAGCAAAGATCTTGGAGAAAACAGTTTTTATTCAACTTGAGTCTTTCCTTACTGACAATACTATTGGTGAAGTTTTCCAGTCGGGGTTCAAAAAACATCATAGTACAGAATCTGCATTATTAAAAGTATTTAATGATGTTTTTATGGCCACAGATGTTGGTGACTTAACCTTACTTCTGCTATTAGATCTTAAAGCAGCGTTTGACACAATTGATCATAATATTTTAATTTCACGCCTAGAAAATTATGTAGGTATTCGAGGTAATGTCTTAAATTGGATTAAGTCTTATCTCCAAAACAGAAGTTTTGCAGTACAAATGGGAGAATGTACATCGAGCTCAGTGTCTTTATCATGCGGTATTCCACAAGGATCTATTTTAGCACCAGTCCTTTTCTCACTTTATATGCTTCCTTTAGGTCAGATCATGAGTAAATATGAGGTTTCTTTTCACTTTTACGCAGATGACACCCAGTTGTATCTACCCTTAAAACCAACTGTCCCTGCAGCTGTTGAAAGGCTGGTAGAGTGTCTTGGGGAGATTAAAAGCTGGATGTGCGCAAATTTCTTGTGTCTAAATGAATCAAAAACAGAACTGATTTTATTTGGCCCTTCAGAGTCTGCAAGTACATCTAAAATTGAATTGGGCACACTATCCCCTTATCTGATGGATCAAGTAAAAAACGTAGGTATAATTTGCGATAGTGCACTGAAATTTGATAAACAAATAAATCAAGTAGTTAAAATGAGTTTCTTCCAGCTAAGATTAATTGCTAAAATTAAGCCCTTTGTAATACGGAAGGACCTGGAAAAGCTAGTCCATGCATTTATTTTCTCAAGATTGGACTATGGTAATGCACTGTACTATGGTGTTCAACACAAAAGTTTAAATAGACTGCAGCTAGTCCAAAATGCGGCCGCAAGACTCTTGACAGGCACTCGAAGAAATGAGCATATTACTCCTGTATTAAGAGAACTACACTGGCTGCCGGTTTTCTACAGGATCAATTTTAAGATACTCTTATTTGTTTTTAAAGCACTACATGGTATTGCTCCGACATATATAGCTGACTTAATTCAGGTGAATAAACCAAAGAGAGCACTGCGCTCCGAATCACTAAATCTCTTGGTAGTCCCGCGCACGTACAGGAAAATGAGAGGAGATCGCTCTTTTGCAGCGGCTGCTCCCAGGCTGTGGAATAGTTTACCCCACTATATCAGGGAATGTTCTTCTTTTATTGAGTTTAAAAGACATTTAAAAACTTATTTTTTCAGTCTGGCGTTTGATCATTCATGAGTGCTGTGCTAGTGGAGTAATAGGTCATTATTGAAGCCACTTAGATTTTGAGGTATCTGTGGCAATGCTTAGAATTTAAGTTGTGATTTTATGAATGTTATTTTATCTTTTGTACAGCACTGTGGTCAACTTCTGTTGTATTATTAAGTGCTTTATAAATAAATTGAACATTGAACATTGAACATTATCAGTGAACGTCTAGGAATATATTAAAACTAATGTCATGACCCCGTTAGACCCTTTCCTGTACTATTATGTCTTTAACGTTCAGCTAGGTGATATGACGATCCCAGTTTATCAGTCATCAGTTCACGATTTTAAATATGGCTCATCCAAAAAGAGTTCAGATTCTGTCACGGCACATTTATTTCTTTATGACCCAACAATTTCGATTAAACAATCAAAATATGAGAAAAAAATAAAATAATTATATATATATATATATATATATATATATATATATATATATATATATATATATATATATAATTTTAAATACAAAGGAAAAACAAAACACTAAACTTGGTCAAGACAAAAGGATTTGGCAAAAAGGCCAATCTACAGTATAGGCTTTATTTTACTATGCAAAAAAATGTTGCTTTGTATGACAGCAAGGCCAAAAATTATGTTTGCCAAATTTGTCATGTTTTATTGCGTTATCACAAATAAAACAACTACACAATATGCTTTTGTACATTTTTCGTAAATTTTTAATAATACAATTTTTTATTTTAAATTTTAAATATAAAAAAAAATCTATTTTGTATTTACTATAAAAAATGATCAAGTTTTTCACAAGAATATTAAGCCTGAACAATTTTCAACATTGATAATAATAAGAAATGTTTCTTGAGCAGCAAATCAGCATATTAGAATGATTTCTGAAGGATCATGTGACACTGATAACTGGAAATATAACTACATAAATACATAGCTAATCATAAATATAATAATAAGATTATGATATAACAATAGAGCCTGCTCTAATAAAACTAATCAGATATATACAGAACCATATATTAAATTACTTGAAACAAGATTTGGGTCATACACTGCCCACTCCTACAAATACATAATCCTTTTCAAGTAATGCGTTTAGTCCCTGTAAAATCTGATATTGCATTAAAGTGTCTGCTTATAATCTAAATCATAATTGCATAATGTAGCAGCTGAAACAAAGCTTCAAAGCTGACAAACTACAAGCTCTGGCACTAAAAGGAGATTATATGTTTAACTGGGCTCTTTACCAGGTCGGCAGGAAGTGGGTCCAGATATTGAGCGTCTCATTGGTCATTTGAAAACTGCTGAGAATGCAGTCGAGGGCTGAGCTGCTGGGATGCCGGTACCCAGACATGATGCCGTCCTCTCGAAACACCTGCAAAGACACGGACGTCTAAAATACATGCAAACATTAATCACGACAAGGCTTTCCTCTAATACATCATTTTTGGTTTCCATACAAAAGAAAGTCATACAAGTTGGAATGACATAGGGGACAAACTTTAGTGATACTGCTTTAAAGTGCCCTTATGTTATTTTAAAGCTTTCTCATTTAGTTTTGGAGTCTCCTCAATAGATTTACATCATCTTAGGTCAAAAAAATGATTTAATGTTCTCAATAATATACATTGCAGCATCACCTCTTTTCTCACAGTGTCTGAAACGGTTCGATAAAGGATTCGGTCTCTTAAACCCCTCCTTTAGAGAGCCTACTCTGCTCTGATTGGTCAGATGGCATAGTCTGTTGTGATAGGTCTACTGATTACCCATTTCCATATCCGAATTTCAGCTCTGGAGTGTTCCTCAGCACTTGATACACAGTGATACAAACAGTAACAACGGTGTCGGTATTAGCATAACAATTCAAGCCAGAGTCCTCGTCCTTTAAAAGTGCATGCAAAGATGATTTCAAGATTACCTTCCAGGCCTCAGCTACAACTACAGGGTTTGAGTGTGGGTCAAAGTAGATGTTGTTTTGGGGCAGCCAATGAAGATTATAGGGTGCATTATGCAAATGTGTTACAAAAATATGTAGGTTTGTGCAGGACGTAAGACCGGAATTGGAAGACAGAATTGGTTCTTTCTTTTGGGAGACAATAACTGATCTTTGAAACTTTGCAGACCTTTTACATTTAAAAAACGGCTATATTACACACTAATTCTTAATTCTTAATGCAAGTCATTCATCTGATGTAATCTTACAGAAACAGTGCTGTGCTAAACTCAATTTCTTTAAGAAAGATTACAGCAGAACTGCAAACGGTGGCTTGCACCACTTGGTCCCACTTATTCGGCTTGTAACTTTTAAGTACATGCAGGATTTCCCAGGGATTTCCCTTAAAGGGAGCGTTTGAAACAGTTTATTATCGTTTACAGTTTATTAAACGGTTTCAAATGCTCCCGTTGTCCCTCGAACCGATAGTCCTGTCCTCACCTTGGGCACCTGGTGGATGTCGAAGAGCTGTGGAAGTCTGAGGCTCAGCATGTCTGCGGGCAGGCGCAGTGCTCCTCTCCCTCTCTGACAGGCCTGCTTCAGTCTCTCCCGTCCTCCTCGACACAGGACACACCACAGGACACACTCCAGGCCCCGGGACGCAGCCTCCCACCTCACACACTGAGTCCAGCCCCAACCATGACCCTCACCAGCCCCCCGCCACGCAGGAAACACTGCAGAGAGAGAGAGAGACAAACACAGTATTTCACACATATGCATTGAAAAGTACGTTGGATTACTGCTGAAAACTCACTTGATAAGCTTTGAATTAATAGATTTGTGCATTGTGCATTTAGTACCACCTAATGCCCAACATCATGAAATATATTAAAAGTGGGGTATGTGATTTTCTTTTGACATTTTTCAAATCGCTTGAAATCCTATCCTAACCCACTTAAGCACTGAGTTAGAAGCACTGAAATAAAATTAAAAAATGTAATCATCTGTGGAACGGCAGGACACGAAAAACTCCAGCCAATCATTTTCAAGACCGTCTAAATCATTGGTCAGTCAGTGCGTCAAACAAACGGTCTTACCATCCCCCCCTCCCCATGCCCTCTTCGAATGGGTGGAGTGGGTGGAGTCTTTTTGAGTTGTGTATTTTCAAAATCTACGGCTGTTTTGCAAATCACATACTCCACCTTTATATTAACAATATCCAAAACATAAGGAAGAATGAAAAAAAACAAAACAAAATTATTATATTAAAAACTGTTTAAAAACAATTTTACACAAGTAAAGATTCACAGATTCATGTAATGTATAGCAACTATATACTATTTTAAAAGTAATTAGTGTGCAGTACAAAGAACACTACAGTTCGAAGTTTAGGGTTTTAAATAGGAATTAATACTTTTATTGAAAAAAAAAACATTTAATGATCAAAAGTGACAGTAAAAAACATTTACAACGTTACAAATGAAAAAAAATGCAACATGTTATTTTAAATTGTAATAATATTTCACATTATTACAGTATCAATGGTGAGAAATAAGTCTTTTTCAAAAACATTTAAAAACAAAACAAATGCGTGTGTATTATGAACTTTCTGTATGCAAAGAATACCAGAATGACCCAATCATTTGCAGTTATAATATAGTCACTGCTGGAATGCTTATCCAAAGACATTATATATAGAAAGACGGTTTCACTATATTACTATGTATGGGAGAAAGTGCAACGCGGAATATGGCGGAATAAGTCCCGCCTTCTAATAAAGAGCAACACCAATTGGTAAGTCTTGCATCACTGCAACTGCTCTTAGAAGCTTAAAGATTACTGCAATATTCCATAAATTAAACAAGTTGTCAATTTTGATTTCATGGTGACTTTAAAATACGTATCACTGCATACAGTTCCACATCTGCATTATATACTACCCATTATGCAAGTACACAATAATATTCAATTTTATACGATTACAAAGTGACTTGTGAAGTAAAGCCATGTGCTTTAAAGCTTTAACACTCAAATCAATCCCACTTGTCTTCACACACCCCAGTATGGGCCTCCAGTTTGAGTATTTCAACCAATAGCTGGGAATATAACTTGGCACACTGGTGACATTTCATAATACTGTTCCATGCAAACATTTTTGCACAACTTTTGAGCAATAAAACCATCTTCTTGGAAGCTGAAGTTCAACTCTTTAGCTCGAATTACCTGGATTTCTAAAGGGGTCCGTGCTTTGCTTTGCATAGGGGCCAATCTTGCAAACTAGAACAGAATGTGCTTTGTGAGGGTCACAGAGTTTCCTGTTGACACGTGGAGCCGTATGAAAATGAGCACGCTTTCTGCACACGGACAAACGGCAGCCTAAACAAAGCAGATGGAAATGCTTGAGCAATGCCTCTACATAGAGCAGTTCTAGCTGCTTGAAGACACTGGATTTGACTGAATGGATTGTTATTAAGGTTGGGTGACATGGCAATTTTTCTCGGTATTTATATAGGGTTATTTGCTTTGAATGGCTTAAAAGAGTGATATTGTTTCATTAGTGCACCATCATTTTGACAGTGTAACCAATGCACTGTCATATATACAAATTCATATCCACAAATATAAATAATACAATTTGCCTATAATGTTCACCACAATCTTTTAATAAATGAAAAATCCATTAAAATTTCACTATCCACAATAAATGAAAAATGAGACCATTCACTAGCATTTGTGAGTGTTGAATCAGATTTTGAATTAATTAATAAACTGAAGTGAACAATTTCACTCGAAATCAAACTAATATTGGTAAATATTAATACTGTTTAAGTGGCCTAATGATTAAAAAAAAATCTAATGACACTGCTATTAAATGGACCATTAAAAAGCACAAAATATAATAAAATATTATTGTAATAAAATCAGCACTATGTCACAGTTAGTTTGATTTTTAAAACATTTTATTACCATTTTAGTATATATTAACTTATTTAATTCTTAATATTTTGATTTATTTATTTAAATTTAAGTTTGAGTCATTTCTCTCTCTCTCTCTCTCTCTCTCTCTCTCTCTCTCTCTCTCTCTCTCTCTCTCTCTCTCTCTCTCTCTCTCTTATATATATATATATATATATATATATATATTTAGATTACATTTATTTTTATTTCAGTTTTAGTCAAGTTAAACATTATTAATTTCTGTTTTCTATTTTCTTTCAGCTTTATTTTGATCAACAAAAATGATTTGTAATAGTTTTAGTTAATGCCAACCCCGGCCCAGTATGCTTTCACAGTATGGAAGAGAGCAGCATGAACATTCGGCTAAACATTTCCTTTTGCACTTTACAGATAAACAAATGTCATTTGAACAATGACAATCTTCATTTTTCGATGAACTACTCCTTTGAAAACACATTACAGAAACTGTCAGACAAACGGATTCGCATAAACCGATACAATGGCTAAATTCTGCCCGGTCAGATCGTGCGGGGCTGGACATCCATTCATGGAATATGCTGTCATTATTCCATGGGCCAGCGTTGATCTTATGGATTAACGGATTGTGGAATGTCTCATCCATCAGCTGTTTCTATGGAAGTCAAACATAAACATTGGATATGACACTGGATATGAAGGTCCCCAATAATGCCCTTTGGGAAACGTGTTATTCAGAAACAAACAGCTTGCAAACATGATTTCTCATACAGTTGCCACTGCTCAGTTTGACTGGATGTTTGTTTGTTTTTTGTGTACAACATGTCTTGTTGATAGGTGGAGATGTTTAGATTCTCTGACTAACTAAATCCCATGACTCACCATTTTGAGTCGAAACAAGAAGAGCAGATGAGCTCAGCTGAAGCTGGTGTGTGTGTGTGTGTGTGTGTGTGTGTGTGTGTGTGTGTGTGTGTGTGTGTGTGTGTGTGTGTGTGTGTGTGTGTGTGTGTGTCCACCAACTGTGACCAACAAAAGAGAGAACCGCATTGTCGCAATTCATATTGACGTATTTCTGATAAAAATGGGAAATTCAAAGAATTTTATCCATCAGGAACTGATTGGATTGTGAAAAGCAACAACCCGAACGTGAATGAAGCCAGATGGTTGGAAGAGAGCTCAGTGGTGTAAGCAAAAAATAAAAGTATTTTATTCAAGCCCTTATGGTTCCAGAAGTTTTAGCGAATTCATAAATTAGCATAATATAGCGACTCCTAGAGGTGAATGGATGGCATTGTACTTGCCTGAGTAGTGGGTGGAAAGTGGGACCCCCATAATACTCAACATTTTTCACTAAAAGAACACAAGGAAGAATTATATTTAGTCATTTCCAATGATATGCACTAATATGCATTAAAACTGGGGTCGCAAAGATTTGTTTTTTAAAATAGTCTATTATGGCTGTGCTAAAAACAGTGATATTGTGTAAACTATTGTCTATATTTTAGTATATTTTAAAATGTAATTTATTCCTGTGATTAAAGTACATCATCCTTCAGAAATCATTCGAATATGCTGACTTGGTGCTCAAGAAACATTTCTGATTATTATCAGTGCAGAAAAGCAATTATTGTGTTGCTTCAAATTTTTGTAGAAACAGTGATACATTCTTTCAGGATTATTTGATAGAAAAGAAAAGCATTTATTAGAAATCTTTGGTAGTAAAGTAAATGTCTTTACTGTCACTATTGATCAATATACTGCATTTTTGCTAGGGGTGTAACGAGATCTCGTGCCACGAGATCTCGCGAGACTAAAACATGACGAGATTTCTCGTCGAGTAAAAAGCTGTCTCGCGATCGCGATATCGCCATGACAGGGCGTGAGGGTGAGATTATCATAGAATATTCCACTGCTACACTCACATTCTCCTAAACTGTCGTTTTGCGGTTTTTATTTTAAAAAATCATTTTAAAATAATGTAAAAGTCTGCTCTGCTCATCCAGCTCGAGTTGCCGTTGCAATCAGTGCAGCACGAATTCACTGATCGCGTGAGGCACTTGTAGAATGCACGCTCAGCACCGCTGCTATACACAGAGTACGCGTGATCACGATAGTGAAAGTAAAACACAAGCTCGCTGATGTGGATTGCACACAAATTAGGCCGTATACATACAATAGTCCGTCTCCCGATACCCATCTCTGGACTGTTTATTTGCGGCTATGGTGTCAGTTTGCACTTCGAATATTGAGAGAGTACTGTAATGTCTTAAAGACAACAGACAAGAGGCTCCGTTTCTGAACTAATAATCGGAACGCGAGAACAACTGTGGAGACGGTTTCTCTCTCTACCCGGCCTTTCCCGAACTCACCGCATTAACCCTATAACTGCCGGTGCAAAATAAAACAGCAATTTCAAAACAATTATAAAGAGTCTGTGTGCTAACTTTGATTATGGTTGCACTTGCACTTATTGTTTGCACTTAGTAAGACTTCTAGAGTTCAGTTAGGAGGTCACACACAGCCTCAATCAGAAGTTCTGAAAGCTATTAAATGTACAGTAAGGTCTGAAGAGACTAATGTGAAATCATGCAGGAGAAAAGCCAGTCAATAAAAACCTTTTACTGTGCTTGTATATTGTTTTCTTTCAATGCATTTGATAATTCATACTCATAATGCATGTCATTTCAGGTCTACTTTATAAGATTATTAGTTAAACATTGCAAAATGCACCTGCATACTATTTTTCCAGTCATGAATTTTTTCATTGAGGATTTCTGAAAAATTGTGCAAAAATCTCGTCTCGTCTCGTTCTCGTGAACCCAATCTCGTGTCTCGTCTCGTTTCTAAAATAAGCGTCTCGTTACACCCCTAATTTTTGCTGAATCAAAGTATTAAATTCTCTCGAATTTCTCTAACTTTTGAACAGTACATTGTAATTATTATTTTTTTAAAAGGACATTTTAAAAGGGTCCTTCACTGATGACGTGTCCAAGTAGCACCAGAAGGTGTATTCAAGCTCTAACCTACCTGGCACAGCCAGTGACCTCCAGGAAAGTCTGGATGACACCCACGAATAGAGTGGCGACGGCTGGAGAGACAGTAGACAGCTCGGAAAGACGGCAACCGGGGCAGGGAGGGCTAGCCCCCCGACCTGCAGCTCCTGAGAGGGAGCACCCACAACAAGCTACAAAGAACCCTACAGAAATATACCCCCAGGGATACCCGAGAGGGGGGGAGAATGAGCATCCCAATTGGACGGAATTACCGGTAACGACCCAAGCTAATGGACAACGGAATACGAGCGCAGTCTGTATTTGCGGCAAGGTCTGTAAAAACCCGAAGGGCCTGAAGATCCACCAGGCAAAGATGGCCTGCCTCAGGAGGGATCAAGTGGAGCTACGCTCAGGTACGGCAGCTGGGGCAGCAGTTACTGTCATGCCGGCTGCTGAACCTGGTGAGACGGAGGAGGAGCCGGGTCCGGAATCTCCCCACAGTACCCGGAACATCCAAGCCACACAAATCCCCCCATCAAGCAGGAAATCGGAACACCGCAGGGTGAAGTGGCCTGCGGCAAACAACAAGGAGTGGCTTAGGTTGGACGAGGATGTAGACAAGTGCCTGGAATCCATCTCAAAGGGCAGAGTCGACCAGAAGCTCCAGATCATGTGTACCATCATAATGAACATGGGAGTAGAGCGGTTTGGTGTCGAAGAAAGAAGAGGGGATAGTAATCCAGCGAAGTTAAACCGGCGAGAAGCCAAGATCAGTCAGCTGAGACAAGAACTAAAATCCCTGAGACGTCAGTTCAAGACGGCCAAGGAAGAAGAAAGGACTGCCTTGTCAGAACTCACAAGCATCATAAGGAAGAGACTCATTTCACTGAGGAGAGCGGAACGGCACCGAAGGAAGGGCAAGGAAAGGGCTCGGAAACGCAGTGCTTTCATTGGCAATCCCTTCAGCTTTACCAAGAAACTACTGGGACAGAAGCGAAGTGGCCACCTCGCTTGCCCGGTAGAGGAGATCGACAATCATCTCCACGCCACTTTTAGTGACACCTTGAGGGACCACGACCTTGGACCTTGCAGGGATTTGGTGGCGCCACCTGAACCAGGGACCCAATTCGACTGTGCTGAACCCACGCTGAAAGAGGTGGAAGATGCCGTTAGAGCGGCAAGATCCAGCTCCGCTCCAGGTCCCAGCGGGGTCCCTTATAAGGTCTACAAGCAGTGCCCGCAGCTCCTCAGACGTCTCTGGAAGATCCTGAAGGTGATCTGGCGGAGAGGGAAAGTGGCTGCACAATGGAGACATGCCGAGGGAGTCTGGATCCCGAAGGAGGAGGGCTCTAGCAACATTGATCAGTTTCGCATCATTTCGCTGCTCAGTGTTGAAAGCAAGATCTTTTTCAAAATCGTGTCCCAACGTCTGGCAGACTTCCTCCTGAAGAACAGCTACATTGATACCTCAGTCCAGAAGGGAGGAGTCCCAGGAGTACCTGGATGTCTGGAGCACACAGGGGTGGTGACACAGCTGATCCGAGAGGCTAAGGAGAGCAAAGGAGATCTGGCAATTCTCTGGCTTGACCTGGCCAATGCCTATGGGTCTATGCCACATAAGCTCGTTGAAGCCGCACTGGTAAGACATCATGTTCCTGTCAAGATCCGTAACCTCATCATGGACTATCAGAACAACTTCAGTGCGCGAGTCTCTTCAGGCCAAGTAACATCCTCCTGGCACCAACTTGAGAAAGGGATAATCACCGGCTGTACAATCTCCGTATCTCTCTTCTCACTGGCCATGAACATGATTGTCAAGTCGGCTGAGGTGGAATGCAGAGGGCCCAAGTCAAGATCTGGGACCCGTCAACCCCCCATAAGAGCTTTCATGGACGACTTAACAGTGATGACAACATCCGTTCCAGGGTGCAGGTGGCTCCTCCAGGGGCTTGAAAGTCTCATCTCCTGGGCAAGGATGAGCTTCAAGCCTGCTAAGTCCAGGTCTCTGGTCCTAAAGAAGGGAAAAGTGTCCAACCGTTTCCGCTTTGCCCTGGGAAAGACCATGATTCCATCGGTGTCTGAAAAACCGGTCAAGAGCCTGGGGAAGATCTTTGATAGCTCCCTGAAGGACTCAGCTGCCATAAAACAAGCCAAGTGCGACCTGACTTCCTGGCTCACAGCGATTGACAGATCTGGCCTCCCCGGAAAATTCAAAGCCTGGATCTACCAGCACGGAGTCTTGCCAAGGATACTCTGGCCCCTGTTAGTCTACGAGGTACCAACATCAACAGTCGAGGTACTAGAGAAGTCTATCAGCCAGTTCCTCAGAAAATGGCTGGGGCTCCCTCGGTCCTTGAGCAGCATTGCCCTGTACGGCCATTCCACCAAGATGCATCTTCCTTTGAGTGGACTATCAGAGGAGTTCAAAGTCACCCGCTCCAGAGAGGTTTTGATGTACAGGGACTCCAAGGACACAAAAGTCGCAGCAGCAGGAATCCTCGTAAAGACCGGGAGGAAGTGGCAGGCGCAAGAAGCCGTCAATAGAGCTGAGGCGCGACTAAGGCACAGAACGCTGGTGGGCTCCGTGGCAATGGGACGAGCAGGTCTTGGTTGTTTTCCCAAGCCACGTTACGATCTGGCTCGTGGAAAAGAGAGGCGCAGACTGATTCAGGACGAGATACGAGCAGAGGTGGAGGAAGAACGCTACACCAAAATGGCTGGCATGTCCAAACAAGGAGCGTGGATGAGGTGGGAACATGCAGATCCACGCAGAATAACCTGGGCAGAGCTCTGGAAAGCAGAGCCATTTCGGATTAAATTCCTAGTCCAATCTGTCTATGATGTCCTCCCAAGCCCTGCTAACCTGCATACCTGGGGCCTGGCAGACACTCCTGAGTGCAAGCTGTGCCAGAAGAGGGGCACACTGGAGCACATTTTGAGCAGCTGCTCAAAAGCGCTAGGGGAGGGGCGGTACCGCTGGCGCCACGACCAGGTGCTAAGGGCTTTGTCGGACTCTATCCGCACAGCGATCCATTTAAGCAAGACCCAGGCAGCCCCCAAACAAACAATCATCTTCATTAGAGCTGGGCAGAAGGAACAACACCACCGGCCTAGCTCTACGGGGGGGCTCCTCTCCACTGCTCGTGATTGGCAGCTTTATGTCGACCTTGGAAGACAGCTTAAGTTCCCAGGCAACATCACAGCCACTTCTCTCCGCCCGGACATGGTGCTAACATCTGAGTCGACTAAGCAAGTGGTTATCCTGGAACTAACTGTCCCCTGGGCAGTGCTGGAAGTGGGGCGGTACTCACCGGTACGCAGTACTGGCACTTCTACATTTTACTCTTAAGCGTACCTGCACTTTTACTTGCGTACCGCTACTTCTCCCTTGTAGCTGGTACTCGACCACTGACAGAAAAAAACGTCAGTGTCACGCCCGTTTCACACATACTCCGTTTGCAGTGCGTATGCGGTGTGTATTTCTCACCCCCATACCCATGTTAACAGGTTAGAGTGCTCACAATGCACGTCCGGCAGCGTGTCCGGCAATGCGTTCCAGCAGTGCAGAGAATACAGAGATCGCTCCGAGTCTATTTCTGCTGTGCTGCACGCGCTGAATTAAAGTGACAGCGCATGGTTCGTGGTGGTCCAAACAGTCAAAACACACAGATTTACATGAAAAAATAATCATCTCACCATAAATGCATTTAATTAAATAAAATGTAGTAATCTCACCATAAATGTATTTTCAAACTTGGAGGAGTTCCGTTTTCTCACACACACACACACACACACTAACCCTACCTCTAAACCTACACATCACACACAACTTTCTGCATTTTTACATAGGCTAATGCATTTCTATTTTTTCTATTTTGTCCCCATAATGTAGGGTTTGCCGCACACACGCACGCTCCCCCACCCCCCAATGCATGAGAGTACCGGCACCTTTCTTTCCCCACTTCAAGCACTGCCCCTGGGAAGATCGGATTGAAGAGGCCTACGAGCGCAAGAGGGCAAAGTATGCAGAGCTCAGCTCGGAGTGCCGGAACAACGGCTGGAAAACCCGCTGCGAGCCAGTCGAAGTCGGGTGCCGAGGCTTCGCTGGCCGCTCGCTGCTGCGAACCCTAAAACTCCTTGGAGTGAAAGGACTGCAATTGAAAAAAGCCACCACAAACATCTTAGAGGCCGCAGAGAGGGCTTCTCGGTGGCTTGGATCCGTAGGGGGATACGTGGAGCAACAGGCCACTTGGACACAAGCCGGGGACTGATCACCCCCGGCTGGGTCGCCCGGGTGAGGGTGTATGAAGATTAAAGACCCGAAACACCCTATGACCCCGGGTCCTTCACTGATGACGTGTCCAAGTAGCACCAGAAGGTGTATTCAAGCTCCACAAACAAAAGATTTGTAATATTTTAGCCAGAAATTAACTGTAACTCATAATCTGAAATGGTGTATTAAATATAATAATAAACATGAGGTGGGACTTACAAAACAAGAAGGCTAAGTACCGTCAGCCAAAATGCAAGTTATTTTGATGGAATTTTGCATTTTTACCAATCGGACAAACACTTTTACCATTTGGAATAACATGCACTGAGGAATTGTTCATTGTAAGAACAGGAATGTACATTAAAATGGTAAATAAGGTACATTTTTATTTCACATTGGCTCACGACCTATTGCATAATCCAATCCAGAACATATCAGAGTCAGACAAAGACAAATGTTTCAAGACCTTGACTTTCTGTGTTTCTCACCATACAGTAATTCTGGCATTCTTTCTCTGGCTCGTGATTGTGTCACAAGATCTGCCTCAATGGACGTCTTTATCTCTGTGTGTTGACAATAGAGCGCCTATGCAGCCAGCATGTGTGTGTTCTGTTCGGCTCACGTGTGACTGCAGTAACCGTACGCCGTACGGACACTATCTCAGGCTCTGAGCATGCTAATACATGATCATTGTTGTTGTTGTCTGGCTACCACCTCCACACAAAAGACTAATAATCATGCAAATGCATAAACTGGGAGAACAGGAATTTTCCACCAAGTTCAAACGACTTTTTTAAAAGCTGTTGCAAATTTTAATTGGCCAATAAAAAAAAAAAATATTATCATAGAAAACATTTCTGCTCGTACACCCAAACTTTGTTTTGGAAGGAAATATTTAAATTTTGCCTGAGGCTTTTTCCTGGAAACGAAAGCTTTTAATGATAGCAAACATCGCAGTGGACCCAAACTGCACCTGACATACATTACATCTCGAGATTTCAGTAGATTTAACAAATTAGTAGTGCTGTTTGCCATTGCTCATATTTAAAAGTAAGGATTTCAAACCCCAAACCCATTTTTTAAATGATTAGAAGATTTTTACCTTGCAGACCATAAGAAAATGACTTTAAAAACATGATTGAACGCCACAAGAATGTACACTTAATTGACAACAGCTTAAACAATATCACGTGCTTTGCTGCTATATTTCAGACTTTGGAGAGAATGAAACTGAAAAAAGTTCCTCTCATCCTGAAAAATGCTGACTATGTAGTTTGTGTAGGCGAAATCATCCTGAGTGAACAGGATCAGTGAGAAGAAAAGGAACATAAAAGTGAGGTCACTGAGGTCATAGGTCATAGGGTTCCCAACCAGAAGCAAGAATATGGAACACATGTCATATTCAGTATAATTTGGGAACACTTATAAAGAACTTTAAATGACAAGAAACTTCAATTTTTTTCAAGTGAACAGTCAAACAACCACCAAAAAGGAATTAGCCTAAAGACCCTGTTATGTGGGTAAAACGATATTTTTTTATGAAGCAAATACACTGATGAGTAAAAACATTCTGACCAGTCACAGGTGAAGTGAATATCGTTGATCATCTCTGAACACGTCACATATTAATGTCTGGGTAGAATAGATGGTAAGCAAACAATCAGTTCTCGTAATCAATGTGTTGGGTCCAGGAGAAATGGGCAGGAATAAAGATCTGAGGGCCAAATTGTTATGGCAAGGCGACCATAACATGTATGTAGAGTGATTCTCTACAATGGCAAGGCTTGTGGGTTCACTGTCAAAAAATCTTGGGTTGAGCCTTTTGAGTTATTTTTTCAGTATTTGGGTAGTTTTTTGTGTTACTAGCTCCTGGGTCAGACGTAACAACCAAGTGTTTGGGTAGTGTTCTTGTGTTACCCAGATCTTGCATAAAATATATTCTCAGAACTGTACACTGTTTGTTTATGGCCAGGTTATGGAGCCAGTCATTGCATATTTCTGCTACGAGTGAAACGCTGGGTTGGCGGTCTGAAGTTAGAAGTTCCCCGCTGAACATGACACAAGTGCCGGCACGAGATCCAGCGCCGTTACGGTGGAAACGGGACAACAGAGGCTGGTCGATTACAGTTGAATTACTTATAAATGTTTAATTTTTACTGATAATATTTGTTAAACTTATTTGTTGGCAATATGCATTAAAAATTATATAAAATACACTACTATGCTATCAAATATTATTGAAAATAAAGGAATTATCATGCAAGCCATGGTTGTGTAGAGTATTTTTTTTTAAAGTTAAGATGATTTAAGTTAATAATCCTTATACAAGTAAAATATATATATATATATATATTATTAAAAATTAATCAAGTATGCTGGGTTAAATCAACCCATTGTGCTGGGTTAAATTTTGTTTTTAACCCAGTGTTTTTTAGAGTGTTGCTCCCGGTCAGCAGTGGTGATTTTACCAACAGTGATCTGAGGAGGGACAAACCACAAACCTGCGACAGGGTGTTGGGCGCCCAAGACGAAGCCTAACCCTTCTGGTCCAAGCCACTGTGGCACAAGTCCACACAATTTTAATGATGGTTATTATGTGAGGAATGTGTCACAACACAGTGCATCACATTCTGCTGAAACAGGGCTGTGTAGCCGCTGACCAATCTGAGTGTCTAAGATGACCCCTGCCCACCATTGAAAAGGCCTACAATGGGCACGGAAGCCTTTGGAATTGGACCTTGGAAGTGGGAGAAGGTCATCTGGTCCGATGAGTCCTCTTTTCTTTTACATCACGTGGACGGTCGGCCATGTACATGTGCACCGTGATCCTGGAGAAGAGATGCACTGTTGGACGACGACAAGCCAGTGGAGTGAGTGTGATGCTCTGGTCAGGAAACCCTGGGTTTGGCCATTCATGTGAACATAAATATGACACGTTCCACCAACCTAAACATTGCTGCAGACCAGATACACCCCATGACAATGGTGTTCCCTGGAAGAAGTGCCTCTTTCAGCAGGATAAAGAACACTGCCACACTGCACACAATGTTCAGGAATGGTTTGAGGAACATGATGAAGAGTTCAAGAGCCCTGGCCTCCAAATTCCCCAGATCTCAGTCTATGGGATGTGCTGGACCAACAAGTTCAATCCATGGCGGCTCTACCTCGTAACCTACAGGACTTGAAGATCTGCTGCTAATGTCTTGGTGTATGTCCATGCCAGGGCAGGTCAGCGCTGTTTTGGAAGCACATTGAGGATCAACAGCATATAGGCATCGGTGGAGAAGTGGTGCTTGCCTGTGTGAAAGATGGAAGGGTGTTGTGGTTGCTGTGCCATTTCTATGATGTTCTGAGTGGTTTGAACATGCTGCCATTCTAGGTGTCTGGGTGGTTAGTAATACGTTGCTTTTTGGTTTTCCATATTCAAAACAGTCGACACAAATTTTTTTTTTTTTTTTTTTACAAAATGTAGTGTTAAGAGTTTACGTGTTCAGATACTGTGTGCTTGAATATGCAATAATTGTAACTTATTTTTGACAGAAAAATCTATTTTTGGTCAGAAATCATAAGAAGATTAATTGGGATTATTTTATTCTAAAATGTTAAAACCAAATCTGCATTTTTAAGTATCTCCTTTTTATTGTGACATACATATAAGTATAATTTGCACCCGAATTTCTTTTTGCAGTTGGCATCTTTATCTTGACAGTTTTAAGGTAATATTCTTTATAAAAAAAAGCTTTGCAGAAGTATTTATTAAAATGGTTCATACATTTAAGGAATAGTGAACAGAAAAAAAATGTCATTTTTTCCCCAATTCACGATGAAATGGATGTTGCAACAGATCATTACTTCCGTAATGTGACGTACAAGTGTGACAGAGGGTTATGGAGCTTATAATATGACAAAATGATTTGAATTTGTACATTTGAATTATTTGCAAGTGTAATCTAACAAAACTGAATTTTAAATAGTTCTGAATTTGAATTTTTTTTGGAATGAATATTGAACATCTGAAATTTAACAAACTGAAAGGTTTTTATGGCTGAATTTTATAGACATGTATTTTCAAACAGCTAGTTTTTGTGTTCTGAATTCAAATACTGCAAATATTCAGTTTAAAAAAATACGGATTCAAGTTTTCAAGATGCTGAAATTCGGAACTTTAAATTCAGTTTTCTAAAATTCAATGTCAAAAATTCAATGTCAAAAATTCAATGTCAAAAATTCAGGTCGTACAGAAAGTAGGTCACAGGGAAGAGTAGATGATCTCAGAAAAGTCGAACAGAGTATTTTGGCGAATTGGGGACTGCAGAAGTTTTCCAGCGAACGTGGTGGTGGTTCAAGAGGTTGCCACTCTCTGACAACGGTCTCTGGTGTTTGTTTTAAAGTATATTTTGTGTCATATTTTTGTTTTCAGTCTAGACCGGACGCAAGCGTTGCCACCAGGGTGCGACGCGACCCGTGAAACCCCCAACAGCACACGGATCTAGTCCCAGCTCCTGGCAACAGCCGCTTTAAGCATTGTGTTTTAGAGCGCTCACGTCCGTAACATTGTTTTTTTCCTCATATGCGAACTGAAATGAATATCAGTTCATGGTTTGTGTGCGGATGCTATAAGAGAGAAAGAGAAAATGGCAGTATTTCATTGAGACTTGAGATTAAATAAACTGCTTAAGTATTGATCTTGTAGGCAATTTTCACATGCAGTTACACATTGTCATTTAAAAACAAGAAAGTGGCTGGTAAAAACATTGAGTGGTATAGATTTTGAAATCCACCAGCCACAGTGGCCAGTGGACAAAAAAGTTCATTTCCATCCCTGCGTTGTAGCGTCGCGCCGCTCGCGTCCGGCCTAGGCTATAGTCTATTTTTATTTGTTTATAAGTTTATTTGTATAAGGAGGGACAGTACAAAAAAAAAACATGATCCCAGTCAAAACTGGAAAATATGTATTGCACATAGAGAGTATAGCAAGAGCTAATGTGCATCTCAGGTCCCAGAAAGGCTTTTCTAATAAATAAATAAAATACAATAAAAAGAATTACTACTCATAGAATAAAACTACCACAATGTGTCACTCACAGACAATCAAATACCTACCTAAAATTATACATATCAGAAATGAGCTTTCAACTCAAGCATAAAACTTTAACGTCACAATACACTTTTATGTTACATTAAACTCTTACATTACAGTTTAATAAAATAAAATAAAACTTTTACATTACATTACACTTTTACATACTAAAATTATTACATTTAAATATGAGTGCAGTTCTGGTTTATTTTAAACCACCGTTTTAGCTTCAGTGTAAAGGACTTTATTTCAGATATTAGCATACCTTAAACTCATTTGGTAGCAGGTTCCAGAGTTTGGAGCCCTCTAGAAAAGGCTCTTTGCCCTTGTGTAGTCTTACGAAAATTAATCCTACAATTCCCACCTGCCGAACTCCTAGTGATTCTATTTGTATCATCCTGTCTCTTTATCAATTTACATAAGACTGATGGTGCATTATTGTGCAAACATTTAAAGATCAATTTTATATATGACAGGTTCTTAAAACTTGCAAAACGTAGCATATTAATTTTTTTAAAACATTGCAGTGATGCCATTGATTTGGCTTTTTATCCATTATTTTTAGAGCTCGATTATATAACATTTCAATTTTTTTTATTAAGGAGTCACTTGTTTGAGTCCAAACTGTAATACAGTATAGAAATGCGGGACAAAATCATCGCATGCATAAACAAATGTGCTGCCTCAATTGAGATATAATTTCTAATAAGTCTGAAACTATTTAGATTAATCCTTAACATTTTTGAGAGCTTTTTTTATATGTTTACCAAATTTAAGTTGTGAGTCAAAAACAACACCTAAAAAATTAAACTCATCTACCTCCCTCCTCTATTTCTACACGGTGGCGTTCTAATCAATTTTACACAAAATATACTTTAAAACAAACACCAGAGACCACTTAGACAAATGTCTCACGTGCTGAGAACGTTAACCTTTAAACACAAAATCATTCATGTTTAAGAATCCTTAAATCACTTAAACTTAAGAATCACTAACAGTTCCCGATGGACAAACTCAAGTCCCGCCCTACAATTTTTTCACGTTTACAGACAGAGATGTAATTTTCATTACATCATGTTTTATTCATATCTGGCTCATTCACTGCACGATAAGCTAAACGAGCCCTGAACCGCAACGCAACGCAAAAAATAAATAAAATTCTAGCATTTCGAGATTAAAGTCGAAACATTGCGATAATTAAGTCAAAACATTACGAGAGTCTTCGTTGAAGTTGCGTGTGTGCTTGCCGTTGTTTCAGTTTCACATGCATTCATAACGGTGCGCGTTCACTGGCGCAGAGCGAGTTTCCAATTCATTAGCCTACTCACGTGTGGTTGTGTGTGTGGGGGGGGGGGGGGGGGGGGGGGGGGGGGGTATGGTTTATGAGGACTTATGGTTTATGAGGACATTTCAAAAGTCCTCATTAATCAAATGGCTTAAAAAACATAAAATAAATGTTTTATTAAAAAATACAAATGCAGCATGTCTCAGTGATGGGTAGGTTTAGGGATAGGGGCAGTGTAGGGGGACAGAATAGGCTATGCAGTTTGTACAGTATAAAAAGCATTACGCCTATGGAGAGTCCTCATAATGCTGTTGCACCAACGTGTGTGTGTGTGTGTGTGTGCGTGCGTGCGTGCGTGTAAAGAAATGCGTCCGTGAAGTCGAACTGCCTCGGACATGGATCTACACAAAATAGTATGATAGCTTTTTTACTTTTATCTCGGCTTCCAACAAAAGGAAATTCAACAGGTGCTAATCTACTACCAGCATGCTTTACCATGCCGTTGCCTATCGTCTATATAGGCAACGCCATCTGGGCCGAGAATACTTAACATTAGTCTATACCGTAACCGTACTGTCTCCCTCTTCACAGTAAATAGGCTATACGTTCTGGATATATTTTAAGTGTATCATTCTGTATCCAATTATTTGGCCGGATACCGTGATTTCCTCAGATATAATAGCCTATTATATATATATATATATATATATATATATATATATATATATTATATATATATATCTGAGGAAAATCACGGTAGCTATTATATATATTATATATATATATATATATATATATATATATATATATATATATATATATATATATATATCTCTGAGGAAAATCACGGTATATATATATATATATATATATATAATATATATATATAATATATATATATATCTGAGGAAAATCACGGTATATGGGTGTAAACATGAAACCGCCTCATTCATTGATTCAAAAAGATATCTTTACAGGTAAAGTCTCCGTCGCAGTATATTTTGTAACATCCTAAAAGAAATGGTAGGCTAATATGTCATAGCACCTATAATTTCTTTTTGTTGAAAGCAGCTACAAGTAAAACGTACGAGGCAGTTCGATATCACGAACGCATTTCTTTACACACATATAAAAACTCGCTCTGCGCCAGTGAACGCGCACACGTTATGAATGCATGTGAAACAACGGCAAGCACACACGCAACTTCAACGAAGACTGTATTCTCGTAATGTTTTGACTTAATTATCGTAATGTTTCGACTTTAATCTCAAAATGCTAGATTTATTTTTATCTTTTTGCGCTGCGTTGCGGTTCAGGCTCGTTTAGCTTATCGTGCAGCCAGATATGAATAAAACATGATGTATGCAATTAATGAAATTTACATCTCTGTCTGTAAACGTGAAAAAATTGTAGGGCGGGACTTGATTTTGTCCATCGGGAACTGTTAGTGATTCTTAAGTTTAAGTGATTTAAGGATTCTTAAACATGAATGATTTTGTGTTTAAAGGTTAACGTTCTCAGCACGTGAGACATTTGTCTAAGTGGTCTCTGGTGTTTGTTTTAAAGTATATTTTGTGTAAACAATGTTACGGACGTGAGCGCTCTAAAACACAATGCTTAAAGCGGCTGTTGCCAGGAGCTGGGACTAGATCCGTGTGCTGTTGGGGATTTCACGGGTCGCGTACGCACCCTGGTGGCAACGCTCGCGTCCGTTCTAGACTGAAAACAAAAATATGACACAAAATATACTTTAAAACAAACACCAGAGACCGTTGTCAGAGAGTGGCAACCTCTTTAACCACCACCACGTTCGCTGGAAAACTTCTGCAGTCCCCAATTCGCCAAAATACTCTGTTCGACTTTTCTGAGATCGTCTACTCTTCCCTGTGACCTACTTTCTGTAAGACCTGAATTTTTGACATTGAATTTTTGACATTGAATTTTAGAAAACTGAATTTAAAGTTCCGAATTTCTTCATCTTGAAAACTTGAATCTGTATTTTTTTTAAACTGAATATTTGCAGTATTTGAATTCAGAACACAAAAACTAGCTGTTTGAAAATACATGTCTATAAAATTCAGCCATAAAAACCTTTCAGTTTGTTAAATTTCAGATGTTCAATATTCGTTCCAAAAAAATTCAAATTCAGAACTATTTAAAATTCAGTTTTGTTAGATTACACTTGCAAATAATTCAAATTTACACAATTCAAATTCAAATCATTTTGTCATATTATAAGCTCCATAGAGGGTGGGCACTCAAAAATTCAATCTTGCAGATGAAAAAAATAAACAAACAGATGGATGAATCATTCACAATAAGATCTAGAAAATGCATTAACAAAACAGATGCTGACTTTAATACAAACTAAATATTTTCCAGATGTTTTAGTAATTTCCTTTGTCTTTAGTACAATGACTATTTGTCAGTTATTTAATCTAGTCTTTATAATATCATGCTTAAGCTTCCTATTTCTAAAAGAGTATGGAACTACAAGAGAATCTATGCACTTATTCTAGGAAGGGGGTCCCTCACAAGGGATCACCATTATTTCAAAATGCTGCATTATGGCCACTAATAAAGTTAGAAAGTTGGCAAACTATATTTAGAATCCATACAATTGTATAAAGGTACAACAGGAGCACATAGATGTAACTTTCTCCATATCTTCTGGTGGAAACATGGAACTCAGGAGGGCGTCCAGCATGAAAAGAGACCTAGACAGACTGATGCTGTCAGCTACAGTAATGAGGGTTTGGAAGAGGCCCTGTACTACTTACAGAAGCCTGATCACGTGGACTAATGTACTGGATAGACTATATGTCCATATGTGTTCGAGGAAAAGACAGGCAGTTCTGCAAAAGCAACCATGCTCTCCCATTATATCCACGCTATCTCTCTCTCTCTCTCTCTCTCTCTCTCTCTCTCTCTCTCTCTCTCTCTCTCTCTCTCTCTCCTCTCTCTCTCTCTCTCTCTCTCTCTCTCTCTTCTCTCTCTCTCTCTCTCTCTACCTCTCTCTCTCTCTCTCTCATCTCTCTCCTCTCTCTCTCTCTCTCTCCTCTCTCTCTCTCTCTCTCTCTCTCTTATCTCTCTCTCTCTCTCTCTCTCTCTCTCTCTCTCTCTCTCTCTCTCTCTCTCTCTCTCTCTCTCTCTCTCTCTCTCTCTCTCTCTCTCTCTCTCTCTCTCTCTCTCTCACACGTGTAGGTGATCATTGTCAATGTCAACTCATCAACACTTCCACAATTCACAAAATGCCAAACTCATTTCCTCAACAATAGAAACCCAAACTTGTACTGTAACTTTTTGAGGATCTACTCTTCAAAACTTGAACATTCAAACTTCAGTCCTCAGATCTGCTGTTGAGCAACATTACACTTTCTACTTTTTCCTCACCAAATTCGCAATAATTACATATTTGTGGAGTGTTTGTGTGAGAGTAGGTTGTTGTGAAATTCACTGCCACTGTAAGTCCGAACATGACATGTTCACAAAGTATTTTCTTTACATTCCTTTAAACATATCTTTCGAAGAACTATTTTTGTTGTTGTCGCGCGGCAACAAATCTGACATTATGTTTTAAAATACTAACATAACGCTCAATGTGCAAGAGAAAATTTAAAATCCAAACCTTTGAGCTTGATCTGGTCTATGAGATCATTTGCGCGTGCCAGTTGGAGATGTGAGGTCGCCAGTTTGGGATCCGAAAAAGTTCCAGTTAATGGGAAAAAGAAGCGCGAAATAACTACACATCCATGGCTGAACTAGATTCTAACGTTAATGGACATCCCCGAAAATCATTCGGGCTTTGTGTGTCCTTCACATTCCTAGGGAAAAGAACACAAACAGCAGTAGAAATCCCACCCTCCGTGCACGAGCATTCTCTCATTGGATGGAGACATGAAAGCAGCCCAGTGTTCGAGATCAGGAGACCAGCGAGAACAAAACACGAAACCCGTTCAACTACTTTTAGCGTCCTCGCTCTGTTTTCAAGAAACACAAGTAGCCTACAAGTAAAAAAATTATCCTACAAAAAAGAGGGGAAATGCATTTATGACAATTCGAGGTGCCATTCACAATATTGCAGCATGGACTTGAGTCCTTCATTGATTTTATGCGTTTGGTTGGTACTCATACATTTCTATATTATATTATTTAATGAAAATATTAAAAATAATACATAATATTACAAATAATAATAATTCCATTAAAACAGTATTTTTTGGGGTTATCTCTCTCATTAGGTGATATTCTTCAGCTAAAAGTCCCTGTTTTATTAGGGAAACAACAACTCTTAACAGGCATTTAACATTTATATGATCATATTTTCAGTTAGTCTCAAGACATTAATAAATAGTATTAAGGATATAATTAGTGATGTTTCCTTCTGTGTTTTTTAAATGGATGAGTGAAAACGAATTAGTCAATAATTAACCCATTTAATCCCAAATTTTTCCCAGACATAAAAATATCCAAATCATGTGTCATTAGTATCCCTTTGAAACAATCAATCATAATTTTTTGAAATTTTCATGGAAAAGTGTGTGAAAAAAGTGAGTTTTATGTTCGGTCACAATTGTGACCGGTGGGATAATGTGTTGTATCAACCATTGGACAGATTGAGTATAGGTCTATTTGACCTGTGCAGTGTGTTTGTGTGTGTGCGCGTGTGTTTGTGTATGCATGTGTGTGTGCATGTGTGTGTGCGTGCGTGTGTGTGTGTGTGTGTGTGTGTGTGTGTGTATGTGTGTGTGTGGTGTGCATGTGGGTTGTGTAGTGGGGTGTGTGTGTGTGTGTGTGTGTGTGTGTGTGGTGTGTGTGTGTTGTGTGCATGCGTGTGGGGTGTGTGGTGTGCATGTGGGGTGTGTGTGTGTGTGTGTGTGTGGGGTGTGTGGTGCGTGTGTGTGGGGTCTGTGGTGTGTGTGGTGTGCGTATGTGTGGGGTGTGTGGTGTGCGGGGTGTGCGTGTGGGGTGTGGTGTACGTGTGTGTGGTGTGCGGGGTGTGCGTGTGGGGTGTGGTGTACGTGTGTGTGGGGTGTGTGGTGTACGTGTGTGTGGGGTGTGTGGTGTGTGTGTGGGGTGTGTGGTGTACGTGTGTGTGGGGTGTGTGGTGTGCATGGGGTGTGTGGTGTGCGTGGTGCACGTGTGGGGTCTGTGGTTTTGCGTGTGTGTGGGGTGTGGTGTGCATGCGTATGGGGTGTCTGGTGTGTGTGTGTGGGGGGTGTGCGTGTGTGTGGGGTGTGTGTGTGTGTGTGGTGTGTGTGGGTGTGTGTGTGGGTTGTGTGGGGTCTGTGGTGTGGTGTGCGTGGAGTTTGTGATGTGTGGTGTGCATGCGTGTGGGGTGTGTGTGTGTGTGGGGTGTCTGGTGTGTGTGTGTGTGGGGTGTGTGTGTTTGGGGTATGTGGTGTATGTGTGGGGTGGTGTGGTGTGTGTGTGGGGTGTGTGGTGCGTGGGGTCTGTGGTGTGTGGTGTGCGTGCGTGTGGGGTGTCTGGTGTGTGTGTGGGGTGTGCGTGCGTGTTGGTGTGGTGTGTGTCTGGTGCGTGGGGTCTGTGGTGTGCGTGTGTGTGGGGTGTGTGGTGTGCGTGTGGGGTGTGTGGTGTACGTGTGTGTGGGGTGTGTGGTGTGCGTGGGGTCTGTGGTGTGCGTGTGTGTGGGTGCGTGGTGTGTGTGTGGTGTGCGTGTGTGTGAGGTGTGCGGTGTGTGTGTGTGGTGTGCGTGTGTGTGAGGTCTGGGTGTGCGTGTGTGTGAGCTGTGCGTATGTGTGTGTGTGTGGTGTGCATGTGTGTGTGTGGGGTGTGCATGTGTGTGTGTGGGGTGTGTGGTGTGCGTGGGTGTGTGTGTGTGTGGGGTGTGTGCGTGTGTGTGTGTGTGTGTGGGGTGCGGTGGTGTGTGTGTGTGGTGTGCTTGTGTGTGCCTACCTGTAATTTCGTGTGTGTGTGGAAAATTAGGTAGAATTAGTTAGCTAGCTAGTCTGTGTGTGTGTGTCTATGTGTCTGTGTGTAAAATTAGGTAGAAAGTTAGGTAGCTGCAGAAAGTAAGGTAGAACAGTTAGCCTATGTGTATTAGCATGTAGATACAATGGGTTATCCCACCGGTCACTATTGTTGCCGGTGACATGTTTGTGAGTTCTATGACCACATTAAACAAAGTTGAGTAATTGCAAATGCTTATATCAATACTAGACACTTTAAACATGATGTGTACCAAAAATATATGTCCTATCTTTATGTTAACATACTTTACTAATCTTTTCTTTGGGAGCTTTCTTGCTGCCATCCCCTTCTATTGGCACAAACAGGAAATAAACAGCTCTGGTCATGTGACAATTTACAGTAAACATGCGACACTGCACATATTTCATTGAGACCCTTTATTATTTCAATATCTGCTGGAAATGCATTGATAGATCATTCAGTAACATTTTTATAGCCTTAGAAATGAAACATTTTTTTTCGGTCACTATTGTGACCGGTGGGATTAAATGACTTGCTAAAAAGATTTAAAAAAAAACTGTAATTTATCGCCACCTACTGGTGAAGATTTATTAGAATAAAATCAAAAGAAATTAAATAATTAAATGATTAAAAGGGATTTAAGGAAATAAATAACAAATAAGAACGGTAAAAGAAGTTCTAGGTCTAATTCTAGCATAGAGATCGCTAAGACATGTGACCAACTGGGCGGCAACGTCATCAGAACGCAAAGAATTATGGGTATGTTTGGCCAGTTTACACAGAGTTTAGATGGGCTGGCATAGCAGGCTTGCTTTCTGGAATGAAAAAAATAAAACAGTAGTGTGAAAAACATATTATAATCCTACAAAATGCAGCGGGCTAAAGATAACATTGTCGGACCATACCGCCTAAAACTCAATTCTAATGCAAAGACGAGATATGAGGAGAAAATAAAGGAAATCAAGGGACTGGATCCTTTATGAGTGACTGGTCAGGAGACGTCAACCTGTTGCCCAACTTCCAGCACAACTACATGATATGAGATATATATAAATCAGACTTGACAATATATTCTCAATTCCAAATAAATAAATAAATAAAATGCACAAACGTATGACAAATCTACACACACGAAGTTTTCAGTAACTTCAAGTCGCAAGTTTAAGCACCACACTCCTCGCGCTCTCTCATCTATCTGCATGCAGTCAGAATTCATGTCAAGATTGCAATCCTGGAGTGTGTGTGTGTGTGTTTGTCCGCGAGAGGGCGCGGGCACGAGCGGAGAGAGAGAGAGAGAGAGAGAGAGAGAGAGAGAGAGAGAGAGAGAGAGAGAGAGAGAGAGAGAGAGAGGAGAGAGAGAGAGAGAGAGAGAGAGAGAGAGCCCTGCTTATGAGTGACGACGGACGGAGGACAGAACCACTAAACATTCAAACGTAACCTATATGGTTACACTTTAGATCTGTGATATTAGTCTGATTTTATTTGAGATTTCGGCTTCCAAAGATTATAGAATATATTTGAGGTATTTGATAGAGAGACGCGATCGACTGGTGGAAACATAAGAACATACTCCGTCATTTTGTTCATAGCAGGACATCATTCAAACAGAACTGCAAGGTTTTTAATTATATTTGTGTACACTCGCAATAAAACACAACATTGTGCTTTTGTCACACTCTAAACTCTGCTGCTATCCATGCCAGGCATTCGTCGCCTTTTTGTCACCTCTGAAACATGGGTTGTAGTTATTATTTTTCCACGCTGGAAAACGATAAAAGGATTTTCCGTTCTTAAGCTTTATGCCACTTCTATCGTGAGAACGACTACTGCAGTTTACAACACAGCAGGTAGACGGAATCTTGTACACTGCGTTCTTCCCTCCATGCAATCAATACTGGCGCCTTCTGTTTGTGCCGCGGATCCCCAAAATGCTTTGCGTTCACCACTGGTAATACGTCACTGGTGACGTCACATTAGCAATCTCTATATGGTTGTGAGCTAATCCATTTAAACTCTTTGTATTAAAATGATATTTTATTTAAAAATATGCACATATTCACTCTTGTTTGCATGTCCGTGTCAACAATGTAAAAAAAAAAACGTTTCTTGTCTTGTTACATTCAGTAATGAGTGTCATAATTTATGATTGCATGTTTTCAAATCAAAATGGCGAAATTACATTAAAACAGTTGCGTGGGGCCTAGATAATTTGCATCACTGCATGTTTCTGTGGGTCATTAAACATCCATCATAAAACAGTTGTAAAATATTAAATGTTTAATTTATATCTTACCACGCACACACTTTCACTGTGAAAACTTAAAGTGTTGTGTAAATTTCAGACGTAGGCTACGTCTTTAGTCACATAGGCTACTGATTTTCGCCGACTATATAGCAGGGCCGTAAACAAGTTTCCCCAAAATTGGAAATGGCCATGTTGTCCTGCCCAGGATGTAAGATGGCATACAGTTTAAAAATATATATTTAAAGGCTGGTCTGCCTCAGCTTGTCAAAACATTGAACATTGATGATTTGAACAGCAGTTTAGTTTTCAGCTGTGGTATCATTTCCCCATCCTCCATTCCTCTGAAACCCCAGGGTACATTTGGTCATTGGACCAGACTCCAAATAATTCTTTCCTATAAGTGGGGCAGAGCCTGGCCATTCAGTGACAGTGTGGCACTGGGTTTTTTGCTAGAGAACTGGCCATGATGCCACAATGAGACATTGGCAGAGAGCCCAGCGCGGCTGAGGGCATGAGACGCTGGAAATAATTGATCGGAGACCTACTTAGACCAAACAGATACTGAAAGACAGATCCCGTAAGAGAGAGAAGGAACAGGTTAGCATGTTTTCCGCTTGCCATGAATATAGAAATTCCTTGATTTTATTGTTCAGCATCCCATTACATTTTTAAAGCATTAAATACACAAATAGTTTTTTTTAATCTATAGTGGGAACTGAAAATGTATCAATAATTATGAACGTTTGGTCTCAGCTAGCCCGTACTGAGTTCATTTAATTAAACCTGCAAATATATTACAAATTCTGTTTTTTTTTCATGTTATTTGCTAGAAAATAATTCAAATAAAATAATTGCAAACTATTCAAACGTTTGTGATCAGTAAGATAATTGAATTATTACTTTAAGACAATTATGCTACAAAATATTTATATTTCAAAGAAATGCTGTTCTTTTGAACTTTCTTTTTCTATTAAAGAATACAAAAAAAAAATCAAATTTTCCATCAAAAAACGTTTCTTCAGCAGCAAATTAGAATGATTTCTGAAGGATCATGTGACTCTGAAGACTGGACTAATGATGCTGAAAATATATTACAATATATTCAAATAGAAATGTTATTTTAAATTGTAACAATATTTCAAATAAAAATTATAGATGAATTAAAATTGGACTCAGATGTACATGCATTTGAAAACCATGACAGGGACTAAACAGAGCATTTTTAAATGAAATCTTTTATTGTTTAATGCACTGCCTCACACATACACTGGATTCCTTTGCGATGTGCAATAAGGGACAATTACTATGAGAATGTGATGGCGAATGGCTGCGACTAGATTTGGTGAGTAGTAATCTCATGTTTAGAGTCGAGCAGAAACACTTCCACATCTGTAATCACAGAATCAGATGTTTGTAACTCTGAGGCGTTTCTTTATGCCAGAACAGAAAGAAACATCTCTACACCCAACCTCATTCCTGTGTGTTCAGCACAGCATATAAAGGCAACTATACGACATACAAAAATAAAATAAAATAAAAGCAACCATTTGCCAGACTTCCTGCTCATACACAGATAACACAATACATTAAATCACAAAGTTACACCGCAAAAAGAAAAAAAAACTGGTGGGGAGAGCCACGTTAGAAAGAACAAATCATCCAAAAGAAGTGTACACCCTATACCCTGAATCCTTCGTGACCCTAGGAACCATGGGTAAACGCTAGACGGTGTTCACCGCTGCAGTCAAAAACACACATCCACGTGGCAGTGCAACCCCCATGACCGCAGCGAAAAGACAGAAATTAAAAGTAATTCAAAAACATTGTTCTATACATTTCAATTTATGGGTTTGTTTTTGACGTATATGCACATGAATGTTTTGTTCTCTCTCAAAACATATACACTCATTTCATCGGCAGATATGCCTGGTTATAGCGCACCAGGGGCACTTAAACGGAGTTATTTCACCCTGTAGCTTTTAATCCTCCTGTGTCGGGGTCGAGGATGCGCATTTTTCGTTTAAAGCCCCTGTGCATCTGACTTCTCTTTTCTCCGAACACTTCCTGCACCCTCCCTTCCTTACAAACCTCCATCTTTTGAGTATTTTTTCCCCTGGAGACACAGATACAGATAAAGCTGGAGAGAGAGAGAGAGAGTGAGAGATTGAGAGAGAGGGGGAGTGAGTGTGCGATCAGCTGAATGCCGAGTCGACCCCTTGCGTCCCACGCCGTCTCTCAGCCCATCTCTTTCCACTGCCGGTAGAACTCAGTGATGTTCTTCAGCTCCATGCCCGCCGCCGCCACCGCCTGGACAGACACCTGCAGCCAGAGCAACAGAAAAACTGCGTAAACACACCATTACAGCATACAGACGGAGTCGGACACTACGACAAAACCCACAACGGTTCTAACAGAGAAACATCTGGATAGTTCTACTCGGTCTGGGTGGCATTACAGTGTTGGGGAGTAACTAAGTAAAAGATGTGATGCAACGAAATAGCTTAGCTTTTCTATTTAAGAGATTAGATACATGTAAAATTCTAGAAATTCTGACAAAATTACTGCAGTCTAATTAAAAATATTATTTAATTTGAATGAATAAAAAAAAACTGGTTTGAATGAATGATTCAATGACTCACTTATAAAGACTGTTTCATTACCGGATGAATCAGCATTTAAAATGGATCTCTTGAATGAATGATTCAACAACAAATACATTTTTTAACAGTCGCTTGTCGTCACCTACTGGTGTGACAATCTAAATGATACAATCTTCATTTGAAGCATCGAGTTACTTTCAAAAGGTGATTTGCTCTATTTTGATCGCTGCCAAAGATATCAGTGTTTATATCTGAACTATAAACTTTCATCCCAGTGCTTCTGTGGTTATCTGAATTACTGTATCACTGTAAATAATGATACTGTGTGGTTGAAAAGACTGTTACTGAAGCTGTTTCGTATATGTGACCCTGGACCACAAAACCAGTCACATGGGTCAATTTTTTGACATTTATACATCGCAAAAGCTGATTAAATAAGCTTTCCATTGATGTATGGTATGTTAGGATAGGACAATATTTGTCCGAGATACAACTATTTGAAAATCTAAAATCTGAGGGTGCAAAATATCGAAACATTGAGAAAATCGCCTTTAAAATTGTCCATTTACGTTCGCGATTGTGCTGCATTCACTAACAAAAATAAATGTTTTATATATTTAGAATGAAATTTACTAAATATCTTCATGGAACATAATCTTTTCTTTTATATCCTAATGATTTTTGGCATAAAAGAAAAATCATTGATACAATGTATTGTTGGCTATTGCCACAAATATACCCGTGCGACTTGTGACTGGTTTTGTGATCCAGTGTCACATTTAAACATGACAACTGCTCTCTCTGGCTCAGCGGCAGCACAAAAGCAGACTGATATGTTTCATGTGATCGTACTTGTCAAAGGTTTAATAGACACAGGCGAATTGTTGTCATTTAGGAATAAGACCACGTGGGTGTTGGAGATCGAGTTCGCGATCTTTAAATGATTAATCGTGCAGCTCCAATACAATCTTATACTGTTATAAAGTTTTGGTATACTGCCAACCAACACCACACTATAAAAGCCTATCTGGAGTCTTCTAATGCACAACTGACCTTCATGGAAGCTGATCTTTCAGTCAGCTCCTCCAATGAGTGTCCCGTCAAAATGGTTACCATGCCCGCGGTGTCTTCCTCTCCACTGCTCTGAGATCCCGTCAGCTGACGACAGCTGTCCACCATCTTATACAGGTGCCTGCCAACAGGAACAATCAATGCAGCGATGCTGTCTGCAGAAAACCCTACAGGGCTTCACGACTGAATTTAAAATCACTTTGCCCTGAAACAAGAAGTGAAGATGACGGGCTTACCAGGCTTCTATGTCCTGTCGTTTTAATTTGTCCCTCTCAAAGCTTCTTCCCGACTCTTTTTGACAGCGGATGTACCTGTTGCATAATAAGTACGAATAAATGCTCGTGCATGACACATTAAATCATTGACTTCGACTGTTTAAGCTGAGCTCAAGATGTACCTGTTCCCTTTCCGAAACTCTGTCTCAAGGAACCGGATGCCATCTCTCGCTCCAGAGTTCTCTTTCTTCAGCATATCCAGACCATCAATCACTGCAAGAGATCCGAAATAAATATCAGTCATGCAATTTGCACAAACATATATTGATTGATCATTCCTGGCGGTGCCAAACTGGAGAAGTTTCCATCTTAAATCATTCAAAGTGTAGTCATTTAAAAAAACGAGTGTAAAAACTGTTAGGCAATTAAAAATATTTGCACATAAAATCAGAGGGCTGCCATTCAGATGCCAAGGCTCCCACTCTTTTTTACCAATAAATTTCCTTTTACATGTAATTTTCCATTTCTGGGCTGAATAAGGATTGTTTAAAATCATTTTGAGTCACACTGACATGCTAATGAATCATTCAGAATTTCATAAACGCCTTGAATGAAAGAATGTTTTGCCCATATCAGGCTTCACTATGGTTTACAGACTAGTTTGTGCAGTTATTTTAGCAATGTTTATATACTGTTACAGAGTTTTTATTTATAAATATGTATTAGCTTTATATTTTCTTTTTAGTTTTCATTGCAGTTTAAGTTTTATAAAATATTTTTATATAGCTTAATTTATTTTCTTATTTCAGATTTTTGTATTTTTACTACTTCATCAAACTTATTTTAGTTAGTTCTAAAAGCAACATAGTTTCAAAATTTTTCAAATTAGAAAATAATTTCTAGTTTTTCATCAAATATTTAAAATATCATCCTTTTTCCTGAGTAAACGATGGATTCTAACTGCCGTTTGTATGCTGTCCTGTTCCGCTCTCCATAGGAAACCATTGTTAAAACAGGGTAAAAAAAAGAGCGATGAATTAAATAGAAACTTTTTGAACATTAATAAAAATTAAAATGAGTGCAGGGTTAAGCTGCGCTATTGTTGACTGCCACAACAACATCAATAAACTGAAGAGATTCCTGGAAAGTACGGATATTGTTCCGAATATAAGATGACCCCTGAACATAAGACAACCCCAGCCCACCTTTTTTTTCTCCTCAATATGTACCTTCTAAAGAAAATGCTTTATTTGAAAATATTTTTTTCATATTAGGCCTATCGTAAATACTGTTAAATCATCTGATCCAGGGGATATGAAAGAGCAGTTTCTCCCTAAAGTGTCGGAGGGCAAGCGCTAATCCATTACGCCGCATTAAAGCAGCCGCTTCATGGATGTAGCAGAAATAAGAACTGAGGTCCTCGCTGGTGTGTGTGTTCAGCTCTTGGCGATTTCCAGTGCCTTCAGCTGGATGACGGCTCTGGCTATGAGCAGCCCCTCATTTCATTTTTCTTTCTTTTTGGATCGCCATCTTGTAACATTACACTCTGACACACCGTATTTCTTGGCTGCTTAATGAGAGTTGTTTGATGACTCCGCTGCATTTATCAGATTTTTACACATATTGGGCGCTCCCAATGTATTATTGACATGTAAACATTTAGACAAACAATATAAGACAACCCCATTTTTTCAGATGTATATCTAAGAAAAAAAAACATTGTCTTATATTGTGAACAATATGGTATGTGTTTTTTTTTAAGCACCAGCAAATCTGAAAAGAATGTCCGTATACGGCGCCATGTGCCTAGGATTTAATCCCAAAGACTGAAAAGAGAAAATATGCATGGCTTGCAGCATTTAAAGGGTTCACTCAAAAACGAAAATGGTCATTTACTCACCCTCAAGTTGTTCCAAATCATTTTTTTTCTTTCTTCTGCTGAACACAAAAGAAGATATTTTGAAGAAAGTTGGTAACCAGATAGTTGACGTTAGCCATTGACTTCCATAGTAGGAAAAGAAAAATATACTATGGAAGTCAATGGCTGCTATAAACTGTCTGTTCTTCAAAATATCTTCTTTTGTGTTCAACAGAAGAAAGAAACTCATACAGGTTTGGAACAACACAAGGGTGAGTAAACAATGCCAACATTTTCATATCTTTAAGTTAAAAATATGCCCCATAATAGTTATATGTGCACTGTGTCAGGGTTCTGTCACTTGGGTCTGTTTATTCTTGGTTTGGTGACAGAGCTCTGACACTGCTTGTGTCTTGTCTTGTTGTGAGCGCGACCATGTGCCCGGTGTGTTTTGTCTGTTTGGTGCAAGCACATGGCTTCCTGCATGTTTCCCTGTGCCATGTGCTCGGCTGTCTGTTGTGTAGCCCCACCCATCTTTTTATCTGTTTATTGGTTAGTTTTTCCCACCTGCTCTCCCTTGTTACCTGCCTTGCTACTTCCCTATTTCTTCTCCTTGTGTTTGCTGTCCTGGGCTGGATCGTCATTGTTGGTCATGGTATGCCTTAGGGATGCTCATATTGACCGTTTAACCGTTAACCGATAGTAAAATTTTTGACCGATTAATACTATCAGTTAAACGTTTTTTTTTTTTTTTTTTTTTTTTAAGCTTTTTATATATATATTTTTGCTTCATGGTTAAATAAAAAACATACTATATATAGCCAATATTTGTTAACTCACTGCGGGCGCGTCGATATGCGGGTTGCGCAACCACACCCGCGAACAGACATATTCCCCCTGAGCAAGCAAAATGGAGCGAGCGAAAAGTAGTAGCTACTATGTGGACAGAAAGGGCGACAAAGTTACTTGCAAAATATGCTACGGGGTATTAAAATAAAGCAATAGTGCTAGTAGCCTACAATGCAATATCACTTGCTTGGTAAACACCCACAAGCAAATGAAAGGCGCTTCCCGAAGCTGGCCATTCCAGCGAGACGTTATCTCTGTGTTCCCGAACATCTGTGCCATCGGAGACGGTGTTTTCTGCCGCGGGTCTAACAGTCCACAGGCTGCGCTCCAGACTTACACATCAACAGCATGTAGACTGTAATGCTACTTTTTAAAATAAAAACTAGACAAGCTGTGGATTGAGGTAGGCCTGCTATTTTTATTTGACGGAAAAACGTAGTCTAGTCTGATGGAGAAAAACAAAAGCCGGTTTTTCAACACTTCAAACTGATTCAGTGTTTTCTTTTTGGCATCGTAATTTGTTAATTATTTAAGCTAAAAATATATATATTTATTGTAGGCTTATTGTATGTTTTTTATTTATATTATTTTATTCTGTCACTGTCAGAAATGCAGCCGGTGCGTGGAAATTTGATTTGAATCCTGTTTTTGAAGCTGTTCTGTTGTTGATCTGTTCTGTATGCTGCTGTTTGCACTTTGCACGTTAAAATAAACCCTTTGATAAAAACATATTTTTTTGGTATTTTTAATGGGTCACAGATACGCGTCAATTTTATTTTTATTTAATGCCAATATAATCTTATCAGTTAACGGTTAATAATCGATTAACGAGTGGCGGTAGTCGGTCGGGAAAATTAACCGAAATGAGCATCCCTAGTATGCCTTTGTTTGTTGCCAAATCGTTGACTTGTGCTTCCCTTGATGTTTTCCCTGTTTCTAGTCCAGTCCAGTCTGTTGGGTTCTGTTTTCCCCCCTCAGGGTAGTCTTTGTTGTGTTTCTTTTATTTTATTGTTTAATAAAGAAATGATACCCTAACCTGCATTTGAGTCTTCACTCCTACCACCATATCGTGACGGTGTTATCATTTTGAGGACAAACCCCCGCCCAGACTTCACCTGATCGGGAGCTGGATGAAGCATATGAGCACCCATCTGTTTTCAATGTAGCTAACTTCAGGCAGCTTCATGTCATCTACGCACTAATTAAACTTTGACGGGTGAGGCACTGACAAAAGACAGTCACCCGACATTGTAATGTGATGGCACTATGGAGCAATGTGCTTTTTGAACAATTTGAATACCTTTAACTTTACATCATCAGCTCTGAAAATATACTAATTGGACTGGAAACACCGGAGACAGAAAATGTAAAGGATAATTACGCTATGAGTCGGACGAGACTGCATTTTATTTTATTTTAGCGTTATTTAATTGACTGTAGGGCTGGGAATCGCTGGGTACTTCACGATACGATACGAGATGCGATACATTGTTCACGATACCGATAATATCACGATATGGCGATACTGCGATAATCGATATATTATCAGTAATAACTCACAATATATCATGGTTTAAGAAATACAAATATTTTTTTGTAATTAGGAAAATGGATCTCCATTATTTTTTTGGGATGAAACACAATAACAAAAACAACTTGTGTCTTATCAGTTGCAACAAAACAGTCACAGACACTATTTTAGTGTAACATTGCTGCAATCAGTAGTAATAAAAATGTTTACGTCGAGCCAGCACAAACAACGGCTTTCTTACAGAGCTGCGGGTGATGCCGCGTGAGGTGTCTGTGCATGTGGTCGTGTTTCCCGTCTAGTGGACTTTTGCAAAGCCAGACATCCCAAGTCTCCTGGAAGTTCCGGGAGTCTCCCGCATATTGATAGCGTCTCCCTGATGTCCGCAAATTAGTTCTAATCTCCCGGAATCTAGAGCGCGCATGCGAGACAGAACATACTGCGCGCATAACATACATAGCACGCGCACGACAGTAAGGGAGAGAGCGAGAGACCTTGCGTGTGTGCCTCATGAAAGCTAGTCAAATCCAGTCAACTCGGATAATGAATAGAGCGTTTTATAACGGCTTTTAAGATCGATACTTGGCAAGAGCGCATCGAGAATCGATCGCGGGAGTAAATATCGTGAGATATCGCCATATCGATATTTTGGCGCACCCCTAATTGACTGGTAATGATTTTTAATAGTTTTAGTTAGCAGAGTAGTTTGATTTAATTAATTTCCTGAAATGTCCAGATTTCCCACATCTGGAAACACTCATTTGGAGATGGGAGGAGACCCGTGGACTGACCTGTGCGAGGGATGATGATGATGAAGCAGCCGCTGGCAGCCAGCTGTCTGAGCAGCCCCAGGTGCTGGCAGAGAACAGCGGTATCTGGCACCAGATAAGGAGACATGGAGGACTGGGCTTTGGGCTGCTGCAGACTGCCCTCCAGTTGAGAGACCTCCAACTGCAGAGAAAGAGAGAGAGAGAGAGAAGGAAATGGTTCATTACTGCTCCAATTAATTGAGTCCATTTGGATAAATGCTGTGAAGACGACGTGCATTAATGAAAGTTAAAAATAAACCCAACAGCCGGTCTGACCTGTAGGCGCAGCTGGGCCATATCTCTCATGAGCCGGTTTCTGCGAGCTTCCTCCTCCGCCTGTGAATGAGATGAGGCAAGGGGAATATCACCTCTGTGTAACCTCGAAACATTACTCAGATTTTACCCTTGGTAAACACAAGGTGTGAATAAGCAGCTAAATATATTTTTGCGCTTAAAGAGGAAGAGCAGTATACAGCAAATAGAAAAAAACAGAGTGGTGATTTGTGCATGTTTCTTTCTTTCTTCTTTTTTTATAACCTTAAAGTGCACTTAAAGGGATTAATGGTTAAACCACAGATAAATGTAACCTTACAATTCTGGGAAGTAAAATACAAAAGGGCACATTGCAGTTTCACACATTTCAACTCTAAAGGTAATATTGTAAGAGTGAGGGAAAATATAAGGGGTACAATTTTAAGATGGCTTTGGAGATTAAATGTATTTGCATAACATGCCCTTATTGTACCAATGAAGTTTAGTCATGCTCCGACTCCTGCCGTAACTAAAGCCCCTTTCACACAGAGATTCCGGAAAATACACGGATAATGTGACCCGGCATTTGTCCCGGGATTGTTTGATTTCGGTTCATTCACACAGCCAGGGATTTGCCGGGATCTGTGAGTGCGTTCACACACAACCCGTTAATGTCCCGGAAAGCCGCGTGACGTCAGGATATGACGCGGATTGTGAGGAGCTCCTGTCTCTGCTTCATTCCAGGTTGCAGACATTTTTTCGTTCTTTCTTTGTTGATGACAAACACAAACTTTCTTCTAAGAGCAACAGCGTCGCGCGATGGCACATGCGTCATCACTAGTATTACACACCCCTTACGGCATTGGTTCTGGCATTTGTTCACACAGCGCGCGTTCCGGGTCTAAACACGGCAATGTTACTAGGTCTCCAACCCGGGATTGGTCCCGGCATCAATCCCGGGTCGTGTTTGCGTTCACACAGAAGGCACTCTGGCAATTTGCCGGCAATTTGCCGGGTTCAAAGTGCTGTGTGAAAGGGGCTTAAGACTATCTGACACGTAGTGTGATTTCGTCAGCTATTTTTTAATTTAGTCTCATCCTGTGTCTGAGTTTTTTTTTTCATATTTGGTCAACCTTATGTTTTTGTTTAGTCAAGTTTTAGTTGACTAAATGTTTGGCCATTTTAGTCTATTTTTAGTCAGTGAAAACTAGTGCTGCATAATGGTTAAATTGATAATCATGATTATTTTGCTGAAAGTTATAATCTCAAAAATTGTTGTCATTTAAGAAATGCATTTTTTAATTTCATCAGAATTATTGCACTCTTTCACATAAGCACAAATCAATAGAATGTCAACTCATATGCATGGTTTGCAAAGATTAAGTAAAACACCTGGCAGAAAACGAGTTCTGATTGGGGGATTTAAGCTTGTGATCCGTAGCGGCTCGTGACCATAAATTTAGGTAGGGCAGAATCTGGGTCTTAGCACTTGTTTATGATAAACAAATGAGGTTGCGTTATTCAGCCTGAGGGTGGTTGATTGACAGGTTTTAAAGTATGCACGACACATGGATAGAATTGCCTTAAAAGGGGTCATATGATGCGTTTACATATTTTCCTTTTTCATTAGTGCGTTTACTGCGTTATGTAGCAGTAGGTGCGTGTATAAGATCTGCTAAGTTACAAAGCTCAAAGTCTCCTATAAAAAGATTTATTCTATTTAAAAGAGAAGGCAGATTCAGACCTAGCTAAAACACCCAGATCGAATTCTCCCTCGCACACCTACGTCACTCTGTGGAAATATCTGCATAATGCCACCCAAACGCATACGCAAAGAAAGAAGACGTGACTTCAGTGGTCAGTAGTGTTGTCACCACCATGTTGTGGAGATGCTGTGTTTCTATATGAAAGCAAAAGCAACATTTTATTTGGCTTTCCGAAAGTGGAGGCGATTAGGAATCAGTGGTTAAGATTTATTTACAACACTGTTCCAGGACAGTACAACCCAAATGTTCATGTGTTTGAAGCGCATTTTACGGAGGACAGTGTCCTGAACCTGGGAGAGTACAAGGCCGGCTGTGCACTAAGGCTATTTTCTAAAAAATAAGGCAATTCTAAATTTGCTAGGGTAATCTGGAGCTACTGAATCAGAGCCTGTAAGTATGTTTTATAATTTGTTAAAGTATTATTTGCTGACTGTTCAAATGTGGAGTTTTGTGCAGTGTAGAGTAACACACATTGTTTGTCGTTCTTACGATCCAAAGTGCAGAGATGGATTTGTTTACAAAAATAGTATCCTCTGTTCTCTGCTTATAACTTTTGGTGAAAAGATGACAAACATAAGCTCCTTTCACACAGAGATTCCAGAAAATACATGGAAAATACTGGCGAACGATCCCGGCTTCAGCGTCATCATTACGACACGGCATTGATTACTGCTTTTGTTCACACAGCGCGAGTTCCGGGACTGAACACGGCAATGTTTCTAGGTCCCCAACCCGGCATCAATCCCAGCTCATGTTTGCGTTCACACAGAAGGCGTTCTGGCAATTTCCCGGGATCAACGCGCTGTGTAAAAGGGGCTATAGATGCAGTGTTCCACTCAAGCAGAGCTGAAGCAGCATTTGTTTTTAAACTGGTGGCGTTTTTGACGTTCAGCTGACCTGCGGCTTGTGTACTGTAAATACACACGAATGTCAGGTTCTGAACGATCGGTTTGGTCACCTGCATTTACAGAATCCGACTCTGGCTCGAACTGATATGATAAAACTGACATATTTAGAATTGCTTTGGAGGCTGAAGCTTGTCAAGTCAAGTCAAGTCACCTTTATTTATATAGCGCTTTTTACAATACAAATTGTTTCAAAGCAGCTTTACAGAGATAACAGGAAAACAATGTTGTAATAGTATTGTTCAATTGAAAATTAAATGTAAGTGTAATTAAATTAAACTTGTGATAATGGTAAGGGGGTGTTACATTTCCGACAAACGCATGAGGTGTTCGGCCAATCACAACGCACTGGGTCAGCTGGCCAATCCGAGAACACTATGCTTTTCAGAAGGATGTATGTAATGTACAGTATGTGAAAAATATTGTATTTTTTTAACATTAAAGCATGTTTGCGAAAATGTACTTTTAAAAAAAGTTTAGTCTTTTTGCGTCAACGATATTGCATGTTATTAGTCACAGGTATCGGTTAATGACCGATGTCTTAGTCATGAAAAAAAAAAGGTAGTTAAAGAACATTTTTTCGTCATACTTTTGGTTAATGAAATGAACACTACTGACAAGTGACAATGACGAAAAATTCGGAAGTGTTTAGATGTAGGTCAGATATCTCAGATAGGTCAGAAAATAACAGATCTTATATTTATGTTTTGCTGTTTACACAGAGAGATGACTGAAGGAGCAAATAAATAAAACTGGAATTGAATTAAAGCTTACAAATAAAAAACCAACAGAAGAGTCTTCTTAAAATAATGCAGGACTCTGAAACTCTGAGCTGGGTTAACAGCAGGGCTAGAGAGTTCACGCTGACTGCAGTGGTCATGATTTGGTGGTGTCTTATGAGAGACCTGCGCTGTTGACTACAGCCTTATTCCATGAATGCCTGGCAGTCTATGACATGCTTTTTATTCGCAGACCCTGAAGGTTTTAATGAAATTGTACCAGAAAGGGCCGCCTCTTCACCGGCACAGCAAGGTGGCACTTCAAGCATCATTTGTTCTACCCGTAAGGGCTGCATGGTTGCTTGGCAACATAAGGCTCTCAAGCAAAAGCTCACAAATGTGGTGAGGTTTTATGAAAAAGCCTTGTTTTCTTTACCGCAGACATGTCTGTGTAGACCCTATCATTTAGAGGCACTTTCCATGACTATTTTGGCATGCATTTAAATGCTACAGCTACTGAAATCACCAAACGAGCCAATGCACCAAATACACAAAAGAAATCAGCTGCTTTACTGTTTTAAGAGAAAATAGTTTCTAGTGCAAATTGAAGACAAGATATTATTGCTAAACTAATACTTTGGCTTTTTATTTCTTCCATTACAATTAAATATCATGTCTTTTACCATGCGGAACTGGGCCTTGGCCTGCTGAATCAGATTCTCCTGCTCTGATTGGCTGATGCTGGTGAAGATGCCCGCCTCTGGGTTGAAGTGTAACACGTTGCCTTGGAGACTTGTGAGGAAGTGACCAAAGCTGCGAATGCAGCACACGCGCACCACACACTGGACAGCACAGAGAAAACAAGACATCAGGAAGATCATGAGAGAAAGCAAAAGACAATGAATGTTAATTGCACTTATGTAATTTAATGAAATCCTCTGCAAACTAATTAGCTTGAACCAGCTACTTGATTTTCCCTGAACAATACATTATTACACTCAAGTAGGGATCAGTGAGAATCCTAAGAGATGTAATGATTACAACAGTTTTTAATAGTACTTTTGAAAGCACTAAATAATTAATCCCAATATATATAATTATTTGGTGCTTTCAGAAAACATTTGGAATCATTACATTTATTATCAATGTTGGAAACAGTTGTGCTGCTTAATATTTTATTTATAACCGATGATACTTTTTCATGATTCTTTGATGAATAAAAAGTTAGAAAAGAACAGCATTTATTTAAAATAGAAATCATGGTATGTAACTATACAGTTACTATCTAGTATTCTTTAAAAAAGAAAAAACAAATCAGTAACCTGGTTAAAACCAGTTTTCCACAGTTTTACTAAATGAACAAAAGGAAAAATTTAAATCCTAAATGAAATATATGATTTGAATATATGAAGGATAACACAATTTTTATTGACGACACAAAAAAAAATTTAAAATCAATTCCAAACGACATAAAGAGGCAAGTGTGATGTTACCTCATCCAAAGGGGTAAGTGGGGGTCTCTGGCTAGTGAAGTCCAGGCGTCGATGGGCTACGTGAGGGCAGGAAGGTGGCGGAGGGCCAGATCCTCGGGCAACAGCAGTGTCTGGACCAAACCAGGCTGCTCACACTCACTCAGCAGTTCTGTTACATCCTTATTCAGACCTAAATCTGTGACAGAACGAGAGAAAAAGATTGAGTTATGAGGGAAATTAAAGGAGATTTTTAATTCAATAAAAAAAAAAAAAATAATAATATCAACTTCTCTCACCAGTTTCTAATATCTTGCTGCCCTCAGGAAGTAGATTAAGCAGCACTGAAAGTCTGTTCCACAAGCTCTGAGAACTCTGTTTGAGACCAAAGACCAACATGTATACAAGTGTAGCGAAGCAACAACACTAACAAAAAAATGATTGTGCAGTTTTCTCAAAAAAATGCAGAATTCTCAGATGTACCTGAGCGCACATGAGGATGATATCAGTGTTCGTTCTCAGCCAATCCAAAAAGACCTTCACCACCTGGATGAGACCCTGATTGGTCAGAATCTCCAGTCGCTCAGAAAGGGTTTTCTCACTGGGAAGCGACTGGTTGCTGTGAACACTGCCCTCAGAATCAGAGTCAGGATCTGTAAACAGCAAATCAAATAATCTTAGTTTTGGACTAAATCTGCACTCCCTTAAGAAAACAACAGTGCTTAAAAACAGGGGAAACATTATAGCGTTAAAGGGGCTTTATGCATTAATTACTTTTTTACTGACAATGTGTGAACAGCTTGTAACAAAACTTTAAAAAATCTTCCTAGGTTGTCTATGAAAGCCTGTAGACTGATTGGACCTGAAGGACTTTGGTTATATGTAAATGAAGTGTAACATCATCAAATTTCTTAAAAAGTACTACTACTACTTTTCAAATGTTTGGTGTCAGTAAGATTTTTTAATGTAAATAGTTTCATAATATTAGAAAAGACTTATTTAAAAAAGAAAATGCTGTTCTTTTGAAATTTCTATTCTTCAAAGAATGCTGATCGTTTCCATAAAAATATTAGACAGTTTTTCCAACATTGATAATAAAAATATATAGTATACGATATTAATCTTAATAATAATAAAAAAATTTAAGCACCATATCAGCATATTAGAATGATTTCTGAAGGATAATACGACACTTAAAACAAAAAAGTTATTTTAAATTGCAATAATATTTCACAATATTGACATTTTTATCTTCTCACGTGGTGAGAATAAGAGACTTCATACCAAGCTCAAAGGTGTAATGTATATAAAAAGCATGTATAGACTAAGTTAAATTAATTGCAAAAAACTAAAATGACTTCTCCGTATGCAATATACCTTTGTCGTTGGTTCCATTGGCGATCTCTGGACTCATGTGCTTCGGTGTTTCTCCAGTAGGAGGTGTGGCTTCTTGTATTGGGGCGGGGTTTGAGTCTGGGGTGGGGTTAGTGGCAGCGGCAGGGCGGAGCAGAACATTGCTAAAGGTGGGGGCGAGCCGGAAGCAGCGTTTTGCCTGGAAGAGCTGAGAGGACATGGCCTGCAGGTTACTGCTGATGCTGGCATCATTAGGCACTAAAGGGCCGTTTGTTACTGGAGGGGTCGAGTTTTCCTCTCTAGATGGTTGCGGCTGTTCGTTTTCCTCTTGTTGCTGTTGTTGTGGCGCATTCTCTGCATCCTCCATGTCTTCCAGGTCCGAACGAGATTCCTGACTGTTCATGTCGGAATCCGTCTCGACGTCAAAAGCAGTGCCGCCCTCCTCCTCCTCTGAACCACTTTCGAAGCTGCCATCCGCTGCCAGTGGTCCCTTCCGCCCTTCCCTTGCTAAAGAGTTTATCTGGACCCTAGTGGCTCCCAGACCGTCGACCGGACCGCCGCCTTCCTCGTCCTCTTCTTCGTCACTCTCAAATCCCTCGCTCAGGTCGCTCTCGTCCTCCTTGTGAGCGCAGCGTCTGCGGCGAAGCATGGAGAGCCGTGAGAACTTCCGCTTCTGTTTTTGCTTCTCCTCAGCTGATCTCTTCTTCTCCAGGTTTTCTTCATCCCCACTGTACTTCCGTTCCCCTTAGTCACATCTTCCTCATTCTCCTTGTCCTCCTCTTCGTCATCCTCCTCTTCCAGGGAACCGTTCTGTAGGGTCTTCTCCTCTGAGAGAGCAGCACCACTGTGATCTCTGGCATCAGCGTCATCTACGAACACATTGGGAAGGTTAATTTTAAGATTAAACAATCACACAACAGGAAACAAAGACAAAAGCTTTTCCAAATCCTAGAGAGCTGCCTAACTAGACAGCATTTAAGGCATCATAGGTGCTTTATTACAAAAAAATAGATTATGGTGCATTCTAAGATACTTTACTTCTCACTAAAATCGAAGGCAGCAGTGCATATTTTCAAATTTGCAGATTACGAAAGTAAGAAAGACAAAAGCACATAGAAGCAAAGAAGTACCCGTACCAGTGTTATCAGTGCGCAGGGGTGGGACGTCACTCTCGCCCTCCTCCAGTTCAGCTTGCAGTCGAATGTTGACATGATTGACCAAATGGGAGAACAGAGCCAATGTGAAGGCGATGGAGGCGCTGTACTGCTTTGAAGCTAGAATTGAATTACAGTTGACAGATGAGTTTGTACTTCATTTGCGAGAAAATTAAAATAACAACTGTGGTTGGAATGCTTCCAATGGTGCCCTAACAGCCATTAAATCAACAGAGTTTTTTTTTTTTTTATATATCCAGACATTTTAATGGATGGAAATCACAATTCTACAGTTCCCTGATCATTTTTCATGACCAAAGAAACCTGAAATGTTGTATATTATATAAAACTGAAAATATAAAAACTAAAATCGAACTCAAAATATTAATAAATATTATAAAAGTATTTAAATAACACCTATGTAAAAATATAAATATGCAGTAAATGACAGTTGACAACAGGAAAAAAATTATCTCATGCATGTGGTGACTGGTTTGGACAAAAAGATTAGCTTTTTACAATGTTATATCTGGTAAAGCTGCAGTAATACCAGGAAATGGTGCTTTGCATGATGTATCTGAATAGGCCTGAATGAACACACATCTGCTATTTCACTAAATAAAAATAAATTGTTTGAAGCCAGCACTATTTTTAGGTTGGTGAAGCAGTATGTCTGCTTATTGAATGCAATGCGACATAATTAATGACAAAATGACATGGCGTAAAATGAGCAGCAGATGTCGAACATCATGATCAATCCTTTCAGACCCCACTTACCCCCTCTCTTCAAGCTGTGCACCACCATAAGGCAAGTCACCACCATCTTGAATATGAGCCTGTCAGGAAGCACAGAACAGAGCGAGTCGTGCTCTTCCTCCTCCTCGCTGGCTGACTGGCTGCCGTGAGCAGGAAGGGGCAGGTAGAACAGCACCAGGTTAAAGTCTTCCAGCACAGACTGGCACAGTGACGTCAGCTCCGTCTCCATCAGACTGAAGAGGTGACAGGTTATAGTAAACTTGATTTGATTCTTAAATTCAATCTTGTACCTTTAGGGGAAGGATAGGGATTTTATATCATTAAACGGGTTGTTGCTCTCACCTGTTCTTGGGCTGCAACAGACTCTGCAAATACATGAAGCTCACCAGCAGTCTTTTGATGTCTTTTGACCTGAAGCAACAAAAACAAAATTAATGTGACTGCACTTGCCAATACTACAGTAGTCTTCACCATGAGGCTACGTAGAACATGTTGTGCGGTTTCCAGAGGCCTGTTGCATGAAGCCGGTTTCAGTTGCTACCCAGGAGTGTGTTTCCCGAAAGCATTGTTAGCCAACTATGCTCGCGAAGTCCGTCGTTATCAGCAATGTTCAACAAATCGGTGTTACCCGAAATCATAGCTCCAACCAACAGTCGCAAACAGCATCGCTGCTCGAGCTGTGGTTAGAAGCATAGTTTCTTGTTTGCATGAAACGTGGACTTAATACATCCTTATCTTGAGCAAAATAAGCAAGCTGCCAGTCAGTACAATCTAAATCTTATATTTCAAATATATTCCAATACCATTAATGTCAAGAGATTTATAGTACGCAGTTGTTTTTGTACGCAAGAACGAGCCTATGATTCAATCTGGAAATAATGCAAAAAAACTGAGAAAATTTTAAATTAGTCCTCAGATGCCATGTCTGTAATTTATAGCAAAAATCTAGCATTATTTAGATCTCAAACGAATTCATTAAAATAAGTTATTACTCCACCACCTGCATGACATCATTAACCAAGATTTGTTTAAGGATTTGTTTTTCTGGCTCAAGAAGGTGAATTGGTTTTTAGCGGTGTTCATTGCCATGGTGACTTATGCTACACAGCTAGCTAACATGCTCTAGTGGTTAAAGATTGCAAATTGGTCCAAAACTGGACCAATCAGATGTGAGCAAAGTGACATATATCTGATGCATTAGCAAGCCACTCCCCCTGTATCTCTTGCTTCAAATTAAAGCAGTTCATAGTGCATTTTTTTGTTGTTGACAAAATTGCCCTTCTTTTGCCAATGATAAATACTAATATTTTATATTATATGAATTATAATTATTTATAATTCATATAGTCAAATAATTATTATATGAATTGACAATTAATATTAAAGTTTACATTTCAATTAATATAAATATATACATATAAATAAAAACTTTAAAGGTGCCATGTGTAAGAATTGAGGTAAAACTATCCAAAAAATGAGCTACACGCATCAAAAGAATGAGAAGAAATAAGATAAGATTAAGATAAGATCTCTTGCTTCAAATTAAAGCAGTTCACAGTGCATTTTTTTGTTGTTGACAAAATTGCCCTTCTTTTGCCAAGTTATCTTAGTAATTTTAAAAGCATTATATATTAAAGCTTTTATTTATATGTATATATTTATATTAATTGAAATGTAAAATTTAATATTAATTGTCAATGATAAATACTAATATTTTATATTCTATGAATTATAATTATTTATTATTCATAGTCAAATTATTATTATATGAATTGACAATTAATATAAAAGTTTACATTTCAATTAATATACATATATACATATAAATAAAAGCTTTAATATATAATGCTTACATATACTTTAATATATAATGCTTTTAAAATTACTAAGATAACTCGTTTTTTTTTTTTTAGCTCTTTGTGAACCTACTTATTTAAAATTCAGCTGATTCACTTGTATTGATATAGTCAGACATTTCTCATATTTTTACTGCAGCAGCAGTGTTTATTCATGTAAAGCCATGTAAATGCATTTAAATTGAATGTGATTGGCTGTATGTGTCACACTTTCAGGTTAATCACAAACTCTGGATAAACCCTGAGTTGACAGAGAATGTTTATACTGAGCCCGCTGAACCAGGACAGATTTGCATGGTTTAGTCAACTCTAAACCTACCCTGAAACTCAGAGTTTGTTCAGATAGCTTCATGCAACAGGCCACAGGTCATTACTGAGAGCTTTATCCAGCATTGTTAGGTGGTTGTTTACTGATCTCACCTCCAAGTCTCTATTCTGGCCTCTAGTTATGAATCAGGGGTGTTTTACAGAAACTTCCAATCTCAATTCATTCATTTATTTACTTAGTCTTACTGTGCATCAGTGCACGTTCCACGGTTCTCCGAGAGCCTAACCAAACTTCCAAGGGGGCTTACAGAACGATTTAAAATTATCTTAATAAATAATCAGCAATTAATTTAGATTAAATCGCTTACAGACTTTGTTTTGTACATTATTTCAGTCTTAAACATGCTATTTTATACTTTACACACCATTCTTGGTAAGAAACTTTAAATTAATTTTCGCCTCAGTTCTTGACTAAAATAAAATAAATTATTGTAGTCAATTTATTTACACTCCCAGTTTCTGGTAATAGAAAAAGTTTAAAAACAAGCAGCTTTGTCATAATTAACAGCAGAAATACTGTAGAAATATTGAATATAGCATATATGAGGGGCCTTTGAATATTGTGTTGATCAATGGGAGGCAAGTCAAAATGTTTGAGAACTACTGATTTATATTACTGGAACACAATGGACACATTTTCAAAGACATTCCTTCATCCTGTCTTTAATATGTATATAAAAAAAGAGGGAACACACCTCTGGCGTGATGGTGAAAGTTTCTTCATCTCTTGTTTCTTCACCTGGTGGTACATCTTGGCTGCCTTGTCAAACAGACGCTTTAAATTCCCATAAGCGCCATCGAAGGGTGTCTCTGACTGAATACTGTTCAACAGGAAAAACCAGTTTGTCATGTTCTGCAGGGTTTTCAGATTCTTGGAACGCTAATCATATTAAACTACAATTTAAAAGGGAAAAAAAAGGATGTAACAGTCCTTCACATCCCTCTTTATTATTACTGTGCTGTTGCTGCTATATTTATTGAATGCCAAGTTTTACTTTATATCATTAACATGATTCTATTCTCAGAAGCCTTACCAGCGCAAGTAGTAGTAAGTAGCCTCCACATTATAAAATTTACTTCCAGCAAGCGTACCCAACTGATTAAACGGCATGCCTGTAAAAGACAACAATTGCATTTCCCCAATGCAATAATGTGAAATTCAAATAAAATGAAATAATAACAATGAATACCATTAATTGTGAATTAAAATTCACTGTTTAACAGAGAAAATCATAAAAAGCATGCTCTCCTGTGCCAGGAAAATGTGTTGTTGAGAGGACTGGCTCACCGGCGTGAGGTGCGACAGACAGGGCCTGGTGATAAAAGCGCTCTGCCAGCTGCTCTGCTTCCACTCCCGCCAGTTCGTTTTGGTACCGCGCTTCATAAACATCAAACGTGAACATGAGATTGCACTGAAAGACAGAGCTTTCCAAGGCTGCTTCTAATAAAGATCAAGTGAGAACACACTTACCAAGATCTCCCAAGTACACAAGGCATCTGTGACAAGCCATCTGGGCCCACTCCATCTCTTTAGGGGTGGCTGAGACTGGTTTCTTACGACCTGTGGTCATTGAGCACAGAAAGGTTCATTCAGCAAACGCTAACACTGACAGGATATAATGTGAGATACAATCGATTTTGTTACACAGTATTCCCAAACTATTTGACCAATGAACTTCTCCATGACTTCAAGTGTGATGACTAAATAATATTTTTTTTCATCATTCTGTAAAGCGATAGTTCACCCAAAAATTTAAATTCTGTCATCATTTACTCACCCTCAAGTTGTTCCAAACCTGTATACATTTCTTTGTTCCCCTGAACACAGCAAGATATTTTGAAGAAAGTTTTGTAACCAGGTCCGCTCTGGGGCACCATTGACTTTCATAGTAGGAAAAAAAAATACTATGGAAATCAATGGTGCCCCAGAACTGTTCAGTTTCCCGCATTTTTCAAAAATATCTTCCTTTGTGTTCAACAGAACAAAGAAATTCATACAGGTTTGGAACAACTTGAGGGTAAATAACGACAAAATTTTCATTTTGGGGAATTTTCAATTTCCAGCCAATTATATACAATTATAAAACTTATTTTACATTTGAAATTCCCCAGTTTTCCATGACTGTGAGAACGCTCCTTTAACCTTAAAGACCTAGACCATTTTTGGAGCACATGACTCGCCTGCTCTTTTCTTTGTTTTTCTAACCCATTATAGCAGTCATCATCAAGTACCATATATAATTTTAAACAGGAGATCAATCTATTTCAATCTAGCTCATTTAAATTACCAATTTTACATTTATTTTGTCTTAGAATGGATAAATTTACCAGATTTAAAAAAACGGCAGCGATTTTTGGTTTTTTTTTTTTTACTCAGCTCAAACAAATCCTCCTGAAGTTTGGATTTTTTTCCTTTAGAAAGTTGTACTTGGATATTCTAGATTTCCAGATGAAATTTTTACTACATGTAACAACCCCTAAGCAAGTTATAGCCATTTATTATAACATTATTATAGGCGATTTTCAGTGAAAATCTGGTGTTATTTACAATGTAGATGTGTCCAAAAAAGTTCAGGAAGAAAAATAAATAGAAACATTGTAATAGAGCACTGAAGCAAATGTGACTTTATATATATTTATTTATGTAGTTTCAACCGATCTGGGCTTGGGGGTGGGACTAAGCATCAACAAACTTCTCGTTTGGCTCAAGAGGAACAAATCACATGGGTTTCTTTGACGAATCAATGCTGATCAAAACTTGATGACGCAATCACATTCACTACGGAGCATCTGAATGTCCAATCGCGATGAAAATAAAGCCGCGAATACCAAAATAAATCTCCTCTTTATTGGATTTTTAAAGCATACAAATTGAATTAGTGGTTCAAAAGTTATTAAACATTTAAGAAACATTTAAGGCCGTTTAGGTCTTTAAGGGTTAATATGCGTCTGGAAACATGTCTCACCGATGAGTGGGTCGGTGACGTGTGTCCAGTCGATGCAGTCCTGTAACTCCAGCTGATAGTGTGACTGGATATAGAGCAGCAGGTGTTGAAAGAAGCCCACCCCAGCGATCAGATGAGTCCTGTAGGCACACTCCAGAGCACTACGGCTGTGAATATGCTGCAAACACAGGCAGGATTTCAGCCTGATGGCCAATACAACAGCCAAAAAAAAAAAAACTACTTGTAAATAATGAGACGCGTGCAGTGTTACGTGACAGTACCTTCTTATTGGTCTTGATGACCTGAATAACCTCATAGTAGACTTTCCTCCATAACAGCTCTTCTGCCTTGCGTCCATAGTCCACAGGATGCAGGAACATCAGCTTTACACAAAGTTCCCGCAATCTGGTTAACAAAAAATATATATATATAACAAAAAAAAATTAAGAAGCCCTGTAAAGTAAGTATGGGAATGTTGATGAGTTATTAAGAGCTAATGTAACTGCATCCTAACCAGATGACAAGCAGTAACAGCTCTCTCTTCCATGTAAACACAACATAATCTGACCGATTCTACTGCAGTGTGCCTGGTTGGGTTGCAGAGAGAGTAAACTTGTGCTTACTTGTTCCTCAAGCTGATATTCTCAGGTTTGAAGACCTCCCTATACGACGACTTGCCGCTGATTATTATATCCAACTTGTGCACCGTCTCCACCACAGCCCTTCATGAAAACAGACAAGAAATGATGAACACTGTTATATACACCACAAACTCACAATATAATGAATCCCATTCAACACTTTCACAATAATAATAAAAAATGCACAATTATTGATTTATGATTGAGTTAAATCTATGGGGTTGAAATTCAAACCAATCAGTAATGGTTTGCATTATACAGCATCATTTTTCATGTGTTTTTTCTTTTACAAAGATGGATTATAGCAAATTAAAAACTAAATTGTTTACTTACTAAAGATAAAATGTTTATTTTATCGTCGTGGGACCAGAAAATTGAATCTTCCGAATGTAAAAAAACCCTGAGCTTAACTTTTTGACAGTAAAATGTATCAGAAAAAAAACTGATCTAAGTCCAGTTTTCTCCACTAATCATATTGTGAATGTAACTTAACATCAAAGCTATGTTTTTGATTTATTTTTTAATGGTTAAGGTGTAACCACAGGCATTTGATCTAGAGCTTAAAGATTAATTTCAGCTGCTCCTAACCATAAAAACTGTATCATATATGATACATGCATTTCTAAGGCCTCTAAATTATCAACATGATCAAAACCCGTTGTACACATTCCACGACATGCCTGTTGTCTGATTGATATTATCATTTTTAGTAAGTAAAAGGCCTTTTAGTATAATTGTAAAAATTCCATCTTCAGGACATGGTAATAATGTGACTTTTTTGCTGTGAAGTAAATAAAAATATGTTTTATATTGTTAGTAATATTTCAAGATGAATATTTACTGAACTGAAGCAACTTAGGTTTACTTGATTATCCATACAGCATTTGTTTTATAAAGAAAAATTTTAGAATGTATCATCAACCATGATACACAGCTTGAGGATGTTTATGGCACTCAATTGTTTCATTGCTTATTATTGTCCGCAATCAAACTAAAGGTTTGATCATAATACTTAGCATTTAAATATATCTTTCTAAGGGGTTCATTGGGAGATATAGAGTGACAAGATAGATTTGACATGCATTTTTATGAGTAGTCTGTTATAAAAAATAAAACCTGCAATAAACTTTTCCTATATAAAAAAAGGCTTTCCATGGTTAACAATCATTGCATAGAGCAGATGCTTTACCTTCAATTCTTATACAATTCAGGCCTATCATTTTAATTACCCATATCTGTTATTTTATAGGAAATAAAAATAGTATCTGTGGACATAAATCATAAAGTAAATTTAGATTTGATAGCTATAATTTCATGCCACACACATGCCAAATAATATAGCCTAAGATTTCCAGATGAGACATAATGGCCTGAGAATGACTATACGGCCTCTGTATTCAAGTGTCAAGTGTCTAATTTAGCATTTTAGCATTATCAACATATTTTCAAACACTTCTGAGCCCAAAAAACATCAAATACATAAAGAATTACAGAATTTCTTGACAGTACCGGCCTGCTGTCAACGCTCTTACCTGTATAGCCGTTTAATATGAAGCACTTTGGCCTCTGGCTCGCTGTCCTGACCCGGTCCGCTCATCCTAACAGTGATAGTGCGGCTGCTGGGGTCTGTTTTCGTGGATCTTGTTCTGGTTCGTTCAGCTCTAGTTTAGCGCGCGGCTAACGTTAGCAAGCTAGCTAACTCACCTATTTCCCTCAAATTACAACTTAAACACAAACGCTGTCGTTCCTGACCTCCCCCGTCACCGGCCGCGATACCCATCCGTTCGGAAGCCGGTTTGTGTGCTGGTGTCGGTTCGGGTCAGCTGTCACATTTTGAAGGGGTTGTGTTTGTGTTGTTGTTGCTCATCATTTCGTGTGTCGCTTCGCGAGCGGCCATTTTTCCCCCTCCCACCGCAAACACAGTTCAGCGACCGCAGCAAGTATCGCGATAGTTGCAAGTAGCGCTCGGCTCTGCAGGCGAGATGACCAGCCAAAAATGACCATTAATAGGCCTACTTAGACATGTATTATGATAGCCAGGATTCCTGCCAAACTACTATAGTAGGCTACAGTTATTGTTTATACTGTAAAAGTATAATAACAGGGATTTTCTTCAAACTGTAAGAAGCTTGCAGACTTATTTTTATGTTAAACAACTTACCACCGTTTTTTATTTTAGCAATTATAGTGGACTAATACATTGGTATTTTGTCAGAAATATAGCCTACTTTGTTTCTTTGCATATTTTCTCACTGTCTAAATCAATTGATCACCCAGAGATAAATCACCAGGCCTACCGGTATTTCTTATTTTTATAAAATCTTTACAATTTACTATAAATAATGGATTTGTCATGTGTAAATGTACGCTGTAATTAAATAATATTTGTATGAATGGAAAGTGAAAGTCACACTAAAGTAATCCAGGAGATGACAACTCTGCAAGTTAAAAGTTTAAATTTATTGTTTTAATTAGGCCTAAACCTTTTAAGTTGCAAGCTCTTTTGTAGAGTTATGTTGACATAATATTGTTGATCATTACATTAACTATGTAATTTAAACTAAACTTTCTGCGTTAATTGGGTTTTTAATTAGGTTGTGGTAACTTAATGAAATTGTCTTGATAACTTCAGAAATTAGGCAGTGAATTTCTAGTTCCCAGCATGCTTTGCATATGACTGGATAAGGAGAATAAATGTTGAAATTATGTGTTAATTTGTTCGTTTTTAGTGAAGGGAAAGTCCTGTTAGTGTTTAAAGCTCTCATGTTTGACATTTAAGAGTTTCTGTAATGTTGAAGTTTTGTGGTTACCATTGTGCTGAAAAGTAGATACATGAAGGTAAAGACTGACTCTATCAGCCATAACTTTGCTTAAGCCAATGGCTGAGCGATTGATAGTGATCATGTATTATCAAGCTTGTTCATAAAATAAAGGTCTACTTGTTAATAAAGATAAGTTAGCTTGTTATATAGCTGGTGATTTGAATTGTAATAAGAAATATTATTCAAAGGGCTATAACTCTGTTGTAATGAACTAAAAATATTGTGTTTAAGCTACAAATGACTAAGTTCCTCTAACTCAATGTAGCTTGTTGGTTGCAAGTAAATTCACTCAAAGTTGTCATAACAAAAAGATTGATGCAAACGGTTGCGTACATTCTTTCTTTTTTTTTAGCCAAGTCAGCCAACGCATTCTTTTTTAGAGTGATGATAAGTAGTTTTCCCTCTAGAAAAAGTTCTCAGAATGTTTTAATTCATCTTGTTTTTCCAGGTGCTTGCACTTCCAGGTTAGGGAAAATACGGGGCAATAATATGTGTAAATATAGTGAATTTAGTAAATAGGGTCAGTCCCACAAATTATCCAAAGATTATGTCCAAAGTCATAGTTTCATAATGCAATATAATCTCATGATTATTACAGTAATAAGAAATATATTTCTATATTATTTAAATGATAAAGTTACCGGTATATCATAGAAATTTGTTTGCCTTAATTTCATCCCACACATTCTCATCAACCCCTCATCTCTGGACACGATTAGCAGGCAAACCATCTGGCATCACTTGGCAACTGCATTTGTGAATCATCAGCAGGGGGTTTTAACACGACAGCAATCCTGAAATCACAAGCTTCCATCTTGTTTCCTTGATCCTTTATATCTTCTACTTTTACTGATAGCATTATTAAGATTTTACCAGTTGAGTTGATGAAGACCATAAGAAGCTGTGAGTGGCATCAGTCATTTCAACTGAAAAAAAATATTTTTTCAGGCAGACAGACAGGCAGTAGATAGTAGAGTAGATAGATAGATAGATAGAAGATAGATAGATAGATAGAAGATAGATAGATAGATAGATAGATAGATAGGCAAGACAGACATGTATAGATAGATAAAACAGACAGACAGACAGACAGAAGACAGACAGATAGAAGATAGATAGATAGATAGACAGATGTAGATATATAGACAGATAAAAAGACAGATGTATTGATAGAAAGATGTTTAGACACCAGACAGACAGATAGATCGATAGATAGACAGATGTATAGATATTAGACGATAGATAAACAGCAGATAGATAGATAGATAGTATACAGATGTATAATAGATAGACAGATAGATTATGATATATAGACAGATAGACAGACAGACAGACAGACAGACAGACAGACAGACAGACAGATAGATAGATAGATAGATAGATAGTAGATAGATAGATAGATAGATAGATAGATAGATAGATAGATAGATAAAAACATCACTCTCAGTATAATATATTAGTTCAATAATAGATAGGAAATAATAGATAGACAGAAAGTCGGATAGATAAAAACATCATTCTCAATATAATAAATAAATTCAATACAAATGTATTTCTTTATTCATCTGTTTAATTGATTTCATTTCTATAATTAGCCCACCCGAAAAATATAAATTCCGATTTATTCAAAAAGAAATGAAAGTCTTCAACAGCTTTGAATAAACTAAAGAATGATGAAATGATAACAGCAGTCATTATATTATTACAATAATAATCATAATTCAATAACCATAATATCAACATTCATAACAAATCCAAAAACATTGGCAATACACTCTAACATACCACTCTTTCTATTAATATAATATATACAAAAAGAAATAAAATTCCCAAGTGTCTGCCCTTTTCAAAAATGGAAATTTAGGGGCGGGGCTTATGGCTTGTCAAGAAAGATGACTGTGATTGGCTTATGGCTGACAAAGATCAACTGAAGTTTATTAGAAAGAGGCACATCATGGGAACTCCATTCATTTACAGGGGACAGAATAGCGCTTACTTGCATGGAAGAGTTGCTAGGCAAGTAATGAGGGAATAAAGCATCAAGCCATTAAAAGGTCAGTATAGTAAAATGGGAACGTCTTCTCACAAGAGCGACCTTCTAACAGCGACCCAAAAAAAAAAAAACTCATCTGATGCACGGCACCGCATTGAAATTGAAAGCAAGAGGAGATGCAAAAGCTGCAAAGATTAGCAGGTGGAAAAGTTGATATATGCATACATACGGTAGGTATTAAGCCTAGGCTATATATTTATGTACAAGCATTGCTTGGTCACCCAGAACCTGTTACAAAACACCTCAATCAGTGAGAAAATGAGTGCAAGCTTTAGACTGGCAAACCACGTGGCGGACTCATCGTAGGTTTCAGACTGCGTACAATCAGCCTGAGCAAAAAGTGCTTTGAAGACATCCGTCGACAAGTCGCCAACGTGAGTTTTAATTTCCACAAAGTTCTGTTATGCTTTTTCTTGTCCACATATTGAGAAAAAGGGAAATCGGTGTAAAAGAACACATTCTGTACACTGCATATACAAACATACCTTATGTACAAATACACATATATATATATATTTTATATTGTATAACCATACATCCAGTATATACACAAAGACTGTACACACACACTTTATATACACACAGTCACCCACAACATTATTCGACCTGCATGATCTCTCAACATTGATATTTTTGTCTAGTGGTGTAAAAAGGAAGCAGAAAAAATGTCTGTGTTGCTCAGCAATGGCATCCAAAGGAAATAAAGTTAAATTTAAAACAGCAACTTGGCTTCGCTTTTCAAAACTACCCACAAACGTTCGACAGCCAAATTTCGAAACAAGAGGATTCCACATCCAAACAGTGTCGTCCATAAAACCAAGAACTCCACAGCAAAACGAAAGTGAGTTCAAAAGTAAAAGAATCCATCTTTCTTTCACATACCAAGGAGTTGCCGAGGATCCGGGACGTAGCAAAATGCGGGGAGGGGGAGCAGGTAAAATAATACAGGTTGTCGATACTTCTTTGCAAGGAGATTGTCACATAAATTCACGGATCTAAAAAGGATTATTTTCAGTTCTTGTCTCAGCATGTAAATATGTGATTTCATCTGGGTGAGGTCCAGTCAAGTAGCAGAAAACCATCAGGAAACAAAAGTTCGGATACTTCCAGCCTCTAACCAAATCCGTTGAAGGACAAATCAGCGTCTCTTGAGAATAAAAGGCTGGGCATATTCTGTTTCCCCAAAATAAAAGACATGATTGAGACACGGGCAGGCATGACAGGCGGAGCTAATGAAGATCATAATGAGAAGAAGTAGAGGATTGTTCAATATCCTACATGTAGTTATAGTAAAGAACCTAAAAAACAGCACCTTTGAGATTGATCTTATCCACAGAACCTCTCCAACTCTCTCAACGAACCACTTGCGCTGCATGCGACGTCATCTCTCGTACTGTTAAGAGGCACGCAGAAGCCATCTGACAAACTGCCATCACATCAAATCATATCAGAGAGAGGGCACGTCAGAGGAGGGGAACCTATTCTTTTTTTCTTTGGATCGGCTCTGGCACTGAGTCTAAGCCTCAGTTTCCCCTCTGTCAACCAACCGAATCGCGTGACAGCGCCCTGGAATTAAACATCGGCCAACCTGAAGAATGTCCTTGGTGAGGCCTCCAATTAGGTTCCAGATTGTCCTCCATGAAGCTTTGTGATTGGCTGGAGATGCAGGGAAAAGAGGAGGTGCTTGATGAGCTGCTGACCAATCACTGCTACTAATCTCAGAGAAGAAATGGACTAACTACCAAAACAGGCAGGTCAACTTAAGATGTGTTTGTTTCCAGTTTGCATTAAACTGTGAGGCAATTGAAAGTTTACCTGAGTCATTCGATTTTTACGTCTGAGGTATATTCATGTCATGGCACATTTATCAGCCGATAACCCTGTTATCCCATTTCTCTCGACCGCTTCTTGGGACATAAACAAAATTGCCTGTTGATTATTACTAAATGGTGTAGAAGTCACTTAAAGATAGCCCTCGAAGCTCTGAAAAGCTAAAATGGCAATCAGTCCATTCTCCTCTCTAGTGCCTTCCCAACCTTTAAATATTACAGTACAGCTCAGTGTTTTTATTGTGCAGTTATGATTTATGTTTCCTTGCTCTCATCTAGGCCTGCTGTATTGGTGTAGCTGTATTACATACAGAACTTGAGTAGTTTTTCAATGCAACAACAAGGCAATCAGCAATGAATTGGGTTACAAATGAATGACTTGTGTCAGCGAAGCCACGAGAATGTCTTGAGTCTGTAGAAACATGACAATGAACTGATTAATCGTAAAACAAACAATAAAACGAAAGCTGTAGTGAACGATGAGGTATACAATCAGTACCAGATGGCAGTGATACTTAAATGAAGATTATAGCTAGCAAAATTTCTGTACAGTACATAAGATTTGATTATTTTACAAACCAAGTCAGTTATCTAACAAGATCTTTCCTAAATTTGTAGCTTTCCAGTTGCTCAAACAGTACGGTATGGCAAAGCCAAGGTCATGGGTTCGATTCCCAGAGAATGCATGAACTGATCAAATGTATACCTTGAATTCAGTTTGGATAAAAGCATCTGCCAAATGCATAAATGTAATGATTATTTGGTGCAAGTCCCTGTTTACTTTTTCAATGCACATTCTCAAAAAATCTTATTTTTTATGATAATTTTGTGCATGGTATTCTATATTAAAAACAGGGTTATTTTCATAATCTTTTAACAAAATATAGTAACGTGCACCACCTCTGAAAAAAAAAATCACAAATCCATTTCAAAAAAGTTTTCAGCCACCAAAATCCATTATACACATCAATTCCTAAAAGTTCAAATGTATCTATTTTTCACATAATGGATTAAAAATTGGTTGCTTTCAAGTTGACTTTCATGTTGAGTTTAAAATGTCTTTTAAAAAAAACACACAAAGTTCTGCTTATTTGAAATATCAGCTCTCTACGCATCATGCCATTTTGAGGAAAACGCATCAGTATAAAAAAATGCCTTGTGACCACAACAGCATTCTGGCCTAGCATTTTGTTTTAAGATAAAAGACAAACGTTTTTTTGACCTGACAGAGATCACCTCACGCTCACCTCATGTTGCGCACACACACACACACACACTGAAAGAAATCAAAATTGGCCTGTAAGGAGATGAAGACATACTGTATATGAACGGTTAGGACGGTGACAGAATGAGAGGTGATGATGTAACACAGAGCAATGCTTTGTGAATCCATAGCACCAGTTAAATACACATAGGTTCTGAGATTGAGAAGAGAAAACATTGCACAAGTTCAATCTAGTGAGGCAATTCAAAGACCACAAGCACTTTCCAGACATTGTCCACAAAAACCCGAGCCATGGTCGGATTCCCAAACGTGACTTTTTCAGAAGAACACATCAATCTCTCCTAAATGAGCAATCTCGAGAAGAGAGTGGAGTTTGCACAACCGTTTCTGTAATTCTGCCATCCTTATTCTTGTGTTCGTTTGAAAACCCTGTCTAGAGATACAGAAAGGCACTAGGGAAGGCAGATGACAAGACAAAATCCCCAAGACAAAGCTGACGCGTGTTCGTGGGTCAAATTTCGATCTCTATACACTTCGAAACATACGTATAAGTTTGTTTGCCCACCGTTCCCGGCTTCTTGGGATTTTTTTTAACGCAATATGAGGGAGCCCAGTCAAAACTCGGAAACTGAACCAAGCACTTTCCAGTGGTTTGGATGACGTGGTGGCAGAGGTACTGTACGTGCAAGGGGCTTTTAACTTTGATCCAAAGAAAAAGTGATGTCGGAATAACATATCGGATCCAATGGAGAGCCCTTTTGTTTTGGATGGTGCAAGTAATGTCCCGCCTCCCATTTGTCCTCAGTCTAATGTACAAAAAAAAACATCCTTATAATGAAAAAGTCACTTTTTCTTCGGAATTCCTAAAAACGTTCTCAGATTTGGTTGTTGTTATTGACCTGCTCCCCCTCCAAACTTGCCCTCGATGCTGTTGCTGATTTTTCAGTTGCCGGGGAGCTCTCCGTTTGGCCGGAGTTGTGCGTGAGGAAGAGAACGAGGAGGGGGGGCTAACGGGAAGGACAAGATTCCATTCAGGGGGGATCGGGTGGAGGATTTGTCCGAGGGGGAAACTCCAACAAAGCCAGGAGTGCTGGTCATTTCTCCTCCAAAACTCACACCGGGGTCTGCTGAACCCAAGGCGGAAAGCTGCATTTCCTAGCAAGACAGAGAGAGAGAGGAAAAGGGAGGAGAAGAGAGAGAGCAGGTGGAGGAGGAGGAGGAGGAGGAGGGACGGAAGGATGAAGATTCCACACAAAAAAAGGCAAATGGAATGCAAAGGAGTTCCCATGGCAAGTAGATCGATAGGGAAATGCAGAACAGGAAGATCAAAGGAAATAGAGGTCACAGAGAGAAAGAGAGATTTGAGGTGATGAGGGATTGGAAGAGCAGTAAAGGAGGAATAAAACAGGAGCATGAGTTGTACAGCAGAGGAATGATACATTTCCATAGAAACGTGCAGGGAAAGAGGGATAGACACAAAAAAGAGGAAGAGAGAGGGATGAGGAGGGAATTACAAATGCTGTTGATTCACTTGCGCTCTTGTGAGGTTGCACTGCAGAAGACCAGAGTGGTTGTCAGTGACACTGAACGATTAAAAATTTGATTTTTTGGGGTAAATATTCCCAAAATATGATTTTAAGTAAGAAATATTTTTTTTATTGATTTATTTATTATCAATTTTGCATTAGAGGGGTCATAACACAATTTTTTAGAGCCGACAAATTGATTAATCTTGATGATTGTGTGCGCGTGTCTGTGTATATATACAGATATATATATATATATATATATATATATAATATATATATATATATATATATATATATATATATGCATACATACATACACATACACATATAAACACAAACTTTTATGTTATATGTGATTAATCGCGATTAATCGATTTTTTTTTTACCATTTAATTTTTGGGTTTTTGGTCCAAAAATATATGTTGGATCATTCAATTCTTTTCATGTAAAGTGGCAATGTAACGTCCCAAAGTTTACATTTATTTGACCTCAAAGATCTGCAAATTTGATGACTCATGATATGACCCCTACCACTGCACTCACTCCAGTGTCTGAGTGCAGTAAAATAGACTTATACTGAGCATGCAACTGATGCAAAAGTTTGATCAACTGAAAAGAACAGGAAGTGAGAATGAATATTTATGTGGAATGTAGGTGCTTTTTGTTCTGCTATCACAAGCATATCTGGACTGTTGTGACAGTCTGCCTTGTGACAATGTGCCTGACGGTGTTATGCAAGCTCAAATGACTCTAGGGA